>WAAG01019730.1:0-22952 GCA_013390105.1 Tichodroma muraria | reverse complement strand
TTTGCTTCTCAATTACTTACAAAGTATTGAGAAATTGTGTGATTAACACACATAGTTGAAGTGATAAGATGTAAATGTATGTGTTGTCTGCCTACTGTGACGGGCTGTTGTCACATCATCTCCCTCGAAGGCTTCATGGAGATGCTTGCTGCTTCCAAGAGCCCTATCCTGAAGGAATCTTCAGGAATCTGCAGCCATAGCTTGTAACGACCCTCTGTGCTGAAGGAGAGTGGGGAACATGACAGCTTCCTTATCCCCCCTTGAAATCTCTGAGGATGGGACAGAAATATTTAGTTATCACCAAACACTGAAAACACCAGAACATAACCCATCTAAATAGTCCTAAAATAGTACCTTCTTTTTCATGCCACAGAGACCCTTGTCTTCCTGACTGTCAATAGCAAGTGAATGGTAAATTTAATACACAGTAGCGCATGCTAAAGACTACAGGTAAATTACTGTCTTATTTGTAATAATTTACTTTCTATTTAACATACTGGAGTTGTTCCAAGGACATCTTTTCATATAAGAAACAGATGTAGATGAAGTTTTGCAAAATTTAGGCTGTATTTTTTTTTCTGAAACATTTAATTAGCAGGCATTAACACAGCCAGACACTTGAAATGGCACTAAAACAATTGTTTGATGTTAAACAGCACACACATTCAAATTGTGAATGGAGTAATACTGAAAAGCTTGAAAATATCAACAAATTGCAGTGTGTTTAAAAAAGAAGTTTTAATTTTCTTCCAAGGTTTTTTCCTGCAGAATTTAAAAGCTGGGGGGAAAAAAATTTCAATGAACACCAAAAACTAAAAGAAAATGGAAGAAAGAGAAAAGGTTGTTCCTCTGAATGCCAAGAGCTTATTAATTTGTCTTTCACAGATCAGAAAAAGAATTGTGACCCATATTCTGAAAGCTGTATTGAACTGCTGCACTCTTACTTGGAAAAGTTTGATCACATTATTGTGGGGAGAGTGGGACTCTGAAGCATCTTATTAAAAATTTGAATGTGAAAAAAGAAATAGTATTTAAAGTAAGAAATTGGTAAAAAGCACAATAAACTCAGCTGTATAGTAATTTTTGCAAGTTGTTGAGTGTTTAAGGCCAGTTCCAACAGTGATTGCAAAAGCAACTGCTTGCTTTTCTGAACTTTTCCGACTGCACTGAGAGCACCTGAAGGACTGAGATATGAGCATGTCCCAAAGGGGCTTGGATGCTTTGGGATGTAGCTCAACATGTCCCTTGAAGGTGCTTGTCAGTAGCAGCCTGAGGTGTAGCATTCTGGATGGATCATGCATAACTCAGAAGAAAACCTAGATTGCATCACTTAGAAACATTGACTTTGCAGTTTTCTACGATCAGTTAGCCATCATTTCATTAGTCTTTGTCTGGAGTACTTTTATATTTCCATACCCTTTATAGACATCATAGGAACATGTAGATACATAAAAGATATCGTAAACCTACTTCCACAGAATCAAAGGTTTTCCAAAACGTGCTGAACATTTTGTTATTTGTGCTACCTCTGGATAAGTTTGGTTTATAACTGCTTACAAGACAAAAAGCAGCTTTCCCCTAAGTCATATATTCCTAGTAATCATGTACCATCACAGACAGGATTTCTATAGAAAGTCTTTTATACAATTACAGGCCTGGACTATGAGAAGACTAAATCCTGAAATATATTTCCCCAACACCTCCTCTGTTATTTTTGGCTCATCTCCTAACCTGATCTAACTTGCAATGTAGAACAAACTTCTAGCAAATCAACGAATACTGAATGAATCTGTCCATGGCAGAATCCCATGATCCAAAACAAGAAGTATGTATGTACATCATTTCCATAGCTACTGTGGCAAATGTGTATCACAAGGGAATCACAAGAATCCAGGGGTATATAGATCATGTAATTCTCCCACACAATAAGCCAAATACTTCTACAGAATTTAATCCCAACAAACAGGAATTAATTAATGCAGAGAGCTGAGAAACAACTAGTTACCAAGCAAACACTTTCATGAAACAGCCAGTGCATCTTTTACATTTTAATCCTGATTTTCAAGAAAGACCTATGTAATTCTTTCAAAACAGAAGTCTGGAGAAAAAAGTATATATTTTGATGGATTCTAGACATAGCAGATTTGGTAAAAACAAGAATTATAGGGTATGTTAGTATTGCAATTTATGCAGTTGGGAAGAATGAAAAAGGTGGAATGGCAGTTGTTGGTGTGCACGTAGTTCTAGAAACACAGCAAGCAGCCTGCTAGAGAGCAATTTGTTTGAGCTTACCGTAATTCTTCTAACCAGTTAGGCAAGTAGATAGGCAGTGGGAGTTGTTACCCCTGGAGAAGGATGGGGATGTTATCAAGAGGACAAGAAATTGATAGCCTCTCTATGACAGTCTCATGAGGAGTAAATAGTTATTTGCCACTTGTAAAAGATTAGCCCTGAATCACAGTATGGAGAAAAGCACAGCAGAGCCTATGTGAAACCACACAGCGTGGGATTTTCAAAACAAAGCACTCATGTGGCAAAATAAGAGAATAGTTCATGCACGTATTATTGTGAGAAATTAGCATATGTAGTACCATTTTCACACAACGCATGGGGTTTAGAAAGAATCAATTATTGCCAGCACCTGCTTTGGATAGGATTTTTTTTTCAGCTGGCCAAGAGATCATGCAAATGAGTCGGAAAACTTATGATTCCCTTTATGCAGTGTGGTGAGATGGTGGTTGCCAGCTGGCTAAGGTGAGTTTCATAAAGGTCACTGGGGATGCTTGGGCATGCATTGTGTAGAGGGAAGGAGAAGTGTACATTTGATCTGCTGAGCTTAGAGGAGACAGCTCTGGCCACAGTAAGGGTCATATGTTCACTTGCAGGTGGAAAGAGCAATGCTCCACTCAGTTGTCAGATGAGGATTCTTCTTCCACACCTCTTATTTTCTAATTTGGAATATAGCTATACCAGAGACTTACACAGCTTATTGATGGACACTGTCAGAGCACTGCTACATCAGCCTGACCTTTGCTTTTACTTGCCTTGATGCCATTTCAGCTGCTGGCATTCAGGTAGTTCATTTCTTACAACACAGCAGATTGGTACTGTGTAGAAACTGTCCCTTATGTGGCACCTCCTGCTGAATTCACCAGGAGTGGGGCTGTTTATCAAGTTACCTTCCTCATGGCCTTATTTTCACTTCAGCACTGTCTGAACTCTGAATAAACCTCAGTCATATTTGCTTCAAGTAAGAACATTTCAGCACAGAAAACTCAGCTTGTGTCACTCGACATATGTCGTTTGATCTCAGTCACGATTTTCCTGTTGCAGGATTTGAGATTGCAAATGTTTCCAGCAGCAAAGAAACCCAGGTAATTAGCTTAGACCTTCTGCCCCTCCAGAGAAAGACTGCAAATGGGCAACAAGGGAATAACAACATCCTGAGTACTGGAGAAATGTCCTTTGAAATGATAAAGTGGAAAAGATTGGCTATGTCTGCACCAGTAAACCAATCAGGACCAGGGTACATGGCCAGCTGCTCTGCTGTAACCATCTGCACTGTATTTTTAGTGTGGCCTGTGGCATGGCTACTCTTGTTCCAGACGCCCGGAGAGGGGCAAAGAAGTGTCATGCTGAGAGGCTGCTGTGAATTGCCCAAGCAGCCTCGCCTGGTCTGAGCAGACCCCAACAGCTGTTGCCACACCAGGCTACTCCAGAGACACAGGGAGGACTGGGAACCATCAAATAGGGCAAAGTTCCTCAATCTACAAAGGAGAAGTGGGCAATACACACGAGGTGGTGCCTGAAGGCTGGCGTGCCCTGTGATGTTGCACCATATATTTGATAGTTTTCAAATACGTACCAGACCACTAGTTACCTTGAATATTTTCTGCACATTGTAGGCAAGTTTTGAACAAGTGTTGCCATTTTAAAGTTGTCATGCTGGTTAGCCCCCTTTTTTACCTAACCTTGCTCTGTTCTACCTGAGGTAAATAATTCCATCTTGCACAGGAAAAGATTTGTCAAATAATTTAATCACCTCTTTGTATAATGATAGAACAAAATTGGCAGAGGAAGCTTGTTATCAATCTGGGGTACTGGTAAGCCGTTATTATGTATAACGAGGCTTTTGTCTTGCAGCATTCTGAAGATCATCTTGAACCCCTCCTTGTGCTTCAGCAAAGGGACGTCATGTCAAATTTTCCTTTAACCTTTTTTTTCCCCACTCCCTGAAAAGAAATTATAGGTTGTTATATGGAAGCTCATTTGAAGCCTCAATTTTCTTGAGTATCCTGCTCTTGTGGGGAGTACCAGGTGTGCTCAGAGACTGTGGCCTTCAGGTTCAAACTCAACTGGCATTCTACAAGTCTTTGATTTTTTCCCCTTCTGCTGAAGAGGCAGTGGTTGTCTTGACAGCAAGAACAAAGCTTCATCCTTGTACTTTGATGTGTAGCAAGGTTAAAATCAATCCAAAATAGGCGTTCAAGAAACTGAGTATTTTTTTAAGACAAAGGTTGTAGTAAAGGCTCACGATAAGATGTATAAAAAATTGTTGATTGTATTCAGGGTATCTTACACTCCTTGCTGTCGCATATGAAGATGCCACCCATAATAATGTATGCTCTGCAAGGTGATTTGTGAGGTGTAACACATTCTGGACTCAAAACGATGTTATGCTCTCAGAATCATATCCCAAAGGAAGATAGAAGAGCACTCAAAAAAATAGTTTTGCTTAAGAGGTACAAATATTGAAAAATAACATGATTATACTAAAACCAACAAGAGGAATCCTGGAGTGCTGGAGAGACAAAACAAGCTATTGAAAGAGAAAATATGCATTTTGCCTTTCACCGTTTCATAGAAATTCCTTCATCAATGATTTCTATACTGTTGGCCAGGTTTGCAGAGACTGATGTTCAGCTATTCTGTATTGATAAGAAGGTCAACATAACATTGTAGGAAGCATTAAAAAAACCTGTTTATGACACTGTAGTTTTGAACTTTTCTTAAAAAAAATAAATTGTTGAATGATCCACTGTTTTCTTAATTTGAAACATATGGGACTCTACAGTGAAGCTGTATTTGTATATAAAAACTTCTGGTGAAGGCAAAAGTTACATATTCATCATGTTCATTTTGTACTATGAATTTACACATACCTGAGTAATTCTTTTTGCAAACTTTTCTTTTTTGCTCTTTCTCTGCTGTGGTTCCCCCTCCTTCCCCCCAGCTATTGTAGGCAATTCAGGAAAATAAAAATAAAACTAAATGAACTAATAGTGAAAAGAACTAACCAAGAATTTCATCCACCTCTCAGGTGAACTGCTGTGAGAACAAAAAAATTATATGTCTGTGTTAAACTAATTTCTCTATCATGTAACTGACAAGGAAATCTAAGAGGTAGAAGTCCATATTGACATTCAGATCTGCATCTGTTAGGACTCAATGAATTGTTTCTTTATTATTTATTTATTGCTATGATATATTGAGGGACTGTACCAAGTCATATCTTAGAATAAGCACCTGATCCTCTTTATAGTACATCAGTTTCAATTGTTATGACTTGTATGTTATCTGCATTGGTGCAGCCTTACCTTGAATACTGTGTGCAGTTTTGGCCACTGCAATGTAAGAAAGATATAATGATATCAGAGAGATCCAAAGTAGGGCCATGAGGATGGGAAGGGAAGCCTTGAGGGGAAGCTGTACAGGGAGCATCTGAGATCACTTGGTCTGTTCAGCCTGGAGCCTGAGGGGAGACCTCATTGCAGTCTACAACTTCCTTGTGAGAGGAAGAGGAGGGGCAGGCACTGATCTCTTCTCTCTGGTAATCAGTGAAAGGACCCCAGGGAATGGCCTGAAGCTGTGTCAGGGGAGGTTTAGGCTGGATATCAGGAAAAGATTGTTTCCCCGGAGGGTGGTTGGGCACTGGAACAGGCTCCCCAGGGAAGTGGTCGCAGCACCAGTCTGACAAGAGTTCAAGAAGTGTTTGGACAATGCTCTTGGGCACATGGTGTGACTTTTCGGGAAGGTTCTGTGAAGGGCTGTGTATTGGACTCAGTAATCCTTGAGGTCCCTTCCAATTCAGCTTATTCTGTGATTCCTCAAAAAGCCAGTTGCTTTACAAGAAAGAACATTAATTTCTATCTAGTGCAACAGACTTATATTTAATATTAGTTCCTCTAAAAGTAGCAAAAATTATGTAATAGACTTCCAAATACTGACTATTGTTGGAATATTGGCAGAGGGTAGGGACTAACTTAGAGAAAACTTGAGAACTGACTAATGCTACCCTGAATGCTGTGCAGCTGCATATGTCAAAACATATCTTTGGGTTGCTCTTCTTAAACTCAGGGGAATTGATATTGATAGGCAAAGGTGAATGTGTTGCATGGCTGTGCCAGGGACCTGCAAGTTTAAGACCATGATTCCAAACAAATTGTCTTCTTCATAAGACCAGTTGTCAAGATGTAGGTCCAGGATGGTACATCTCAGTGTGACAATACCAAAAACCAATATTAAAGATTGCATTTGATAGCCCTGCTGGGATATTATGCTAGCAGAGTAATTGTGACAAAATGCGAGAAAATGTTTCCTCAAAATTTGTGTTTATTAATCTAAGAGGTGCTGAAAAGCACAATGAAACCAAGAAGAAGAAGAATGATTTTTAATGACCATTGCAGAATTGTAGACTGTTGTTAGAAAGAGGTTATGAATGATAACCTCTTTAAGTTATAAATTCTATAAGAGGCTCCTAATGCAAAGGACATTCCAGAGTAGGTGATATTTTCTAACAAAACAAAATGAAAAAAATTATACGTCAGATGCTTGGGTAAGAACACAAATTCTTTAAATTCACAGATGATATTTCTGGTTCACTTGTTTTCAAAAGAGATTTGACTAATTCCTAGTGTGGTTTCAGTGGTAACAGTATGTTACCAAAAGCAGAAGGGTCTGATATTCATATTAAACATTACCCTCTTTCCAGTCATACAAATAAAACTTGCTAGTGCTGCTGCTGCTAGCACAGAATTCCTGGTGCTTGGAAATTCAGTGACTGGATACTGCAAATTTACATTCTTGTTGCGTAAGAAGAGATTTGGAACACATTTTACTGTGAAATGTAGCTCTACACAGGCCTGCGTGCAGCTCTGTGTTTGTGTAGTTTGCTGTTACTGGTGGTTTTCTGCTAATTTGCCAAGTGCTCAAAGAAGCTGGTGCTTGACTTTATGGGAAGGACAGTGAGTTGAGCATTATTCACTGTTTCAGTTATACTTTCCTTTCTGTACTTACCGAAAAGCTTGTCTTGTGCTTACAAATGAATTCAATAGCACATTTAGAAGGAAAATGAAAATGAAAGTCAAATAAGAGGATCTTGAGCCTCTATAAAGTAGAATTTTCCCATGCATACCTCTGTACCAATGTGTCTCTGGTCCACCTTGCAAGTTAGAAAACTTGCCAGCCAAGTTCAGTGTCTTTCTTCATTTATTTGCCACACAGGCATAAGTAAAAGGACAAATAGGAAGAGTGATTCTTTAGATCCCTTGGTGACCTTCTATTAAGGCTTGAAGAGCATGCAGGCAAATACAAACATTAATCTGTATTTAGAAATTAGCATACTGGATGTGGACTACCTTAGAAAGAAGATTATGTCTTAGAATCCAATTGATTTATCACCTGCTGAAACAGGTATAGGTGCTTAGTAGAAGCTAGATTATTTTCTAATAAATGATATTTCGGTTAATAACTGCAGCTTAATCAGAGCACCATATAATTTATTTTCATTAGGTTCTATCAGTCTCCTGGGAGATAAGGTTTTAAGGAAATTCAGCAGTTGTAGGATCAGCTGACAATTTTTTTTCTTGATTTGAATTTTTACAGTTTTAATTTGTATTATTTCAAGCAGTTACACTTGATGTCCCTTCTTTGTAACTGCATGTAATTTTCTTAAAGAACATTAAGAGAAAATATCAGAAATTGGAACATACTATGAGTCTCTTATATGACCATAAAGAAGTGGGTCACAAAACTGCAGCTTTTTCTTGTGGATGACCTTGCAATTTTTCTTTCAATTATTTGAAAACCCATAACAATAATCTGAAGTGTTGATAACTGAAAGCTAATTTGTTTTACACTAATACAGAGTTACTATCCAAAGATCAAGACCAGATAAACTGTGTAGAGATGAACAGTTATAAAAAAAAATAATATACATAAGATTACGTCTGTGGATATTCTTCAAGCAGTAATGAAATGTACTAAGTCTGTACATTCAGATGTAATGCCAATAGCAGCCAGAGTCTGGAATTATTGCCATATGTCAAAGTAATAAAATGGTGCTGGTATTCATAAGAGATTCATGACTTAGATTTTTGTTTCCTCTGAAGAATTCATGATGGCAAAAAAGCGCCCACCAGCTACTTCCACAAAAGATGTTTCTTTCTTGGCATCTTTGGAAGATGCCAGCCACGGAACACTGCCCTGTAGAGGACTCATCAGCTTTGATTCTCACACAAATGGTTATCTTGGTGGGAGGACAGTGGGCAGAGCTCAGGAAGTGCAGAGTGTGAGACTCCCATTTGGCTGGGTGGCATTATTGCCAGCCAGCTGTGCTGCATGTGTCTGGCCTGGAAGGCCAGCTGTGCCCATGCTGCCAGCTGTGCCCATGCTGCCAGCTGTGCCTCTACTCCAGGGCAGTGGCTGGCTGAAAGCACAACTCTCTCCTTCCATTAGCTTCATGGATGGCCTGTCCTTGGATGTTGGGACGAAGGCTGTTTTTAACTAATTTTTTTTGAGTCTTTCTCATTTGCCTGGTAGAGTCAGACTCTTGAAGTTGTTATTTTCACTTCTTTCACCTGACAATTTTTTTTTTTTTTGGGCTTTGTCTGCTGTTAAATACTAAGCATTGCCTTACTATCCTCTTTCTTTAACTTTCTTGGGCCATAGGAGGTTAACTCCTGTGGTGGTAAGTTGCTCAGCCTTGGCTGAGTTACTGAGTGACTTTCTGAAGCTCTTGCCAGCAGCTGGACACCACGCTGAATGAGGCTGCTGCCACAGTGCTGGCTAGCAGCGCGTCAGAGCCTCAGCCCACCTCTCCATCTGCTTGCTGGACCTTTCCTCAGGCAAAAGCATGCCAAAGACTGCCCTTTCTGTAGCTCAGCAGTAGATGGCTCAGCCAGTGCTGTTAATTCCACCACTTGGCACGGAGTTACACCACAACTGCAGCACTCCCATGGCAGGTTTGCTTTAATTGCTTCCAGTGCAGTACAATAGGCATGTATGGGAATAAGTGAAAAGTTGCCATGTGGCATCAATCTTTAACTTTTGTTTCGTCTGTATTCTCTTGCTAGACACCAGGCCAGGCAGACAAACATCTCTGCTCCTCTCTGACTGCCACTGGAGGCTGGCTTGTCTGTGAATGAGAATTGTTTTTACTAGGACTCTGAGATTGTGAGAATGGGCCAAATTCTCTCTTCCACTCATATGCAGTGATAGTAACTCCACTGGGAACAAAATAGTTAATCTGGCTGCAGGTAGATACAAGAGGAGGGACATGGAGGCTTTTCATCTGTCCGTATGGAAGCACTGATGCATGTTTGAATTCTCCAAATAAACAAGGAAAGACAAAATGGGGGCAAATCCTTTAACTTGATTTCTGGTTTAGATGTGTATTAGGGATACAGAATGCAACACAGGATTTTCTTAGGAGTGAATGTGCCTTCCATCCACACCTTGTGGGGCCTTGTGGAGCACACCTGGGGGAATCAAGTATGAAAAAAAGCAGTGTGTAGGATGCTATCCTAAGTACCCTATTACAGACTGAAGGCAGGATATGTGGAGGAGAAAATGAATTAATATACTAATTTCCAACAGAGTCTAAGTATGTGCTTTTAATATGCGTGCCAAGTGTCATACAAGGCACTCTGAGGCAGTCCATAGTGGCTTGGCATACTCAGTCTTAAACAGCTGAAGAAAAGGTTCTTGTTAGACAGTGCCACAGAGAACTGCTTGTCACCAGCAGAGAGACAGGGTATGCCAGGTCTTTCTGCAAGCAAGGAAGGGGAAGATACTTCTATGCACAACCAACAGGCTGGTTAATACTCACAGGGAATGGGTGAAGAGTTTTGCCAGAGCTCATCCTACATTGTGTCAGTATGTGGAGGTCACCTGCCAGGTGATACAGGTACATTTGTTGTATATAGGTACCTATTCCTGATGTAGTTGTAATAGGCTTCCTTTGTAATTGATGGGTGGATTATTCTGTTTGGATGGTTGATTGGGATGTAGCTGTTCAGAATGTAGAGGTTTCAGGTTAGAGGACATAAAACCATGCTAAGGTGTCTAATTGCATTCTGCAATTTAAAGTCCCTCTATTATTTTAATTAATTTTGAGTCTCACTGTAAATTCTAGCTCTATACTACAGGAGATAGAGGGGACTTGCCTCCTCTATGTAATCAGCGTTTTTGGGGGACACTGGTTACATTCCAGCTTCTTGGAACCTGTTTCTCAGCTGACACCTCTCAGGTTCTTGAAATGCTGGGGTATCACACAAGGAACAAACCAGCAAAACTATCCACCCTGTCTGACTTACACTTTTTATCCACCCTGTCTGACTTACAGTAGGGAAAACTGCTCCCTCTTACCCAAACTTTTCCCCCACCAGAAAAGGCTGTCAGCATGCAATGCCCTTGGGAGATTTTAACTCCAAGGGTTTCTATGTCAAACTTGGCAAATGAAACTGTGCTGAAACTGGCACAAGGAAAAGTCCCAGCTGGTATGGAGAAGCTTATATACCATTCTCTGTATCTGAAGGGGCTATACCTGAGCTGCATTGAGCAGCCACAAGTATAGACAGTCTCTTCCTGCTGTTTATTTCTCTCCCCACCACCCTTTAAGGTCACATGGGGAAAAAAAGGAAGAAGTGGGCTCTTTGCTGCAGAACCTTCTCCTGTTCAGCATATGATGTCTTGGGTTGTGAGTGTGACGAGCTTAATTTTCCTTTGTGCTCTAAAGATCGCTGCATTGCTTAAAAACTGTGGGCTGTAAAAATTACCGTGTTCATTGTGAACTACCCTGGACACATATTCCTGTAATTATTATGTCTCCCATATCTGTGTGAAAACTGTTAACACAAAAAAGGCTCTGCAATTACGTAGCTACTTTCTCTGTGAGTGTTCTTGTGTTCTTGAACAACTTTGCTAATTTCTCAGTGCTATATTCATAAGAAAGATAATAGAACAGAAGACTTTTAACTGGAGTCTATTATGTGTTTTTCCATCTGTTTGTGATGAACCAGAAAGAGCTATGTGTTAGGTCTTGCCTTATGGCAAATCCTGATCTGCAGTTGCTGTTTTCCCACACTTACTTAAGCTTCTCTGCACATCCCCGCGCACAAAGCAGATGCCGGTGCCACAACAGGCCTGAGAGGCTCCTTCTGAGCGCAAGAGGCTGTTACACAGCCAGGTCCTCGGGTCTAGCCTGCAGCAAAGCCAACCAACCAAACAAAAAAAGCTGCTTTCTGTTGACATCAGATGATCTGAAACTGGTTTATCGATTGAAAAGGCAAAAGAAACACACGAGATCATCAGTTGTCTGCTGCAGGCCTTGTGGTCTCAGTAGCCTCTTTGGTGAAAGGTTTTGGGAAAGAAAAATAACTCCAGAAATTGCACAATGTTTTTCCTAATTTTCAAGTGTAGCAAAAAGCAGCAGCGCTGAGGAGACCCCACAAGGAACAGATATTATTTTCTCTTTTTAAAAAAGATGAGGGATAAAACAAGTAGTAAATTCTCTTTCCTTGCATTGATGGTGATTGCTCCCTCTCCCCAGGGTTGAAATCTTGCCGTATTAAAATAATTGGGAGTATGCCACTAATGTCAATTAGGCCAGGTTTCTACACTTTTATTCAGATCTGGACTCTCTTTTTGGCAATTGGCCCCATCTCAAACTTTCCTCCTGGGAACCATTCTCTTTGCATTATTTTCCTATCCCCATCCAGTGCTACAAGCTGTCTGTCAGAACTACAGGCTATTGACAAAAAACAATGAAGCTGATAAATGCGTTATTAAAAGACCAAAATAATCTTGGACTTCTCTCTTTTATTTTTTTTCCCTAGAGTATTTAAAGATTTTTTGTAGCCTTTTGGTAGGTTTTGAGTGTGAAGTTTCATGTGCAACATCATGAAAATAAAACTCACAGTTCATTTGTGGAGTTACACTTGCCTACAGAACAATCGCTTTACAATTTTTCATAAAAAGTGCATATTTATAAGCATAAAATAATCTATCATTTTAAATACTGTATTTTAATAAGAGATGTGATACGTGTTTTCTTACATCCTGTAATTTTGATTTAAATTGCAAAACTTTATATTCATCCTGACAGAATATTCAGAAACATGTATTAATTTAAAAAGAAGTTGATTTTTCTTGTCATATTTCCCATGCAGGTTTTTTGGGCCAAATTCTGCTTACATTGTCTCACCAATTAAACTAAAACTAACTTTAGTTATGTAACCTATGTAATCTGAAGCAAAATATGTATTTATTTATTTCATGCTGCAGGATCATGCATGGTTATTTACATATATCCTGTCTTCTGAAGGGGCTTCATGAGTCAGCTTTTCATTTCAAGTTGGGCTACCAATATTTGTGAGTGGATGTTAATGTAACCTGTCAAGGTAATGTTTTCCTTGTCTTTTTAGAGGCCTAGTCTTAGGCTTTGAAATTCACCAAGTGAAAAAAAACACGGCCCAAATGATAACTTTTTTTATATCGATAGGTTCTTGGATATTTGTTTTTCAAATTTATCCACTGCTTGGTACTGTTGTTGTTAAAGACAGTATAAAATCCTTCCAGTCTCTGCTTTAAAAAGTAGCTATCAGGAGGAAAACATGACAAACATCTTGCTTTTGTGACAACATTATTACAAGTCTAGCAGGGGTCTGGTTCTACAGCCCTGAGAATTTATTTTGTACCAAAGCTCTTTGAATGCATAATGAATACTCACAAATGAGAACCTATTCAGACGGTGTGCTATTGAGTCAAGTTCATCAAAGTTAAAGCAGCATGTATTTTCTGAAAGCTGAAGATGATTACACACTGGTCTAACTTCAATGAGTTCTGATAATCATAATTTCCGCAATAGAGTTAATTAAATTATGTTCTGCCTTGGGGTTCTTTTTCTTACACCAGTATGATTGTAAAATACTCTATTATGTTGCATTTCTGCCCAGCAGATTCTACTTAAGAGAAACCAACCCAACAAGCTCATTTGTTACACAGATGTAAAACATTTCTGTTTAGTGTACACTTATTCCTTTAATGTGTTCATCCTAAATGACACCTGCCAAAACCTGTGGAGAGCAGGCATCTCCTGAGTGAAAAGGAGCAGAACAGAGAGCAACCTGCTTTTCTCTTGGGGGAGCTTCTGAGGATGCCCTTCCCTGGCCCCTGAGCCTGCTGCAAGCCAAGGGCACGGGGCAGCACAGCAACACTGGCGAGGGCAGAGGGGCTCTGCACCACTTTCCAGTGACACGAGTGTCCAGGACTGAAACTGCCAGCTCAGGCGGAGTGCAGGGACCCAGGTCGTTCACTGCTTTTGCGTGGCAGCTTTTAAACCGTCCTCACATCTGCAGCAGAGATAGGGGACTCCTACTTTTGACAATTCAATACCTCATTTGTGAGTAGTGCTGCACTCCACAGTTTCAATTTGAGGGAAGAAGAATATTAGAAAAATATTCTATTTACCATTATCCCCAGGTAAATAAAAAAATGGTTAATCTAACTCACATGGCTGGGAAATGATGATATAATCACTATGGAGAATTTAATGGAGAAATTGATTTCTTGAGGTTCCTGTATTATACTTGATGTATGACTTGTCAGTTGTTGAATCTCCTTCTCCAAACCTGATAAAATATGGTGCTTTTCAGATTTTAATTACTAGGAATAGTGCAAGAGAATATCTGAGTCCATGTTTGATGCTATTTTCAATCTTACAGCCCAAGAAAAAAAACAAAGCTCAAATTTTAGGTAAAAAATTGCGGCATTTTTTGGTTGCAGATTAATGTTATTTATCATTATAATATTAAGAAGTATTTAAGACTTTTTTTTGCACCATCGTGATTCCAACTCAACCAAATTTCCTCAAGTGCATTTGTCTGTATTAACCGGAGCTTCATTGAAAATTATTTTAAGTTACCTGCCTATAATTGTGTTATCCTTCAATTATAATGATAGGAAACACATACTGTTATTTTTTTTAATCAAAATTTGATTCTAGCTCCTGTTTACAGGGTTCTCAGGAAATAATCAACAAATTACTTTTCTATTTGCTGTGATGACAGAAAGTATCAGTGGTCTTCTGGTGAGGTCTGAGTCCCATGGGGTTTTATGGGAGCAGTAACAACTTGTTCATTGTCAGCCATGTAGTACTACTGAAACATGCTCATAACATGCACTTCCACAAAATTGTGTACCTGTGGAATTATACTAATACTATGTACAAAACAATGGATAAGGCCAGATGCATAAAAAATATATTTCAGCTTCTGACCTTGTTTAAACAGTTGATCTCTGAACTTGTGGTTTATAATAGCCTCTGTCAAAATCCTATAATTGATATATAGTTCATCTTTCTCCATCTGTTACACCTTAAGTATTCTTAGACTCAAGTGGCAGCAGAATATATACAGTAAAATAGTATCCACAGTGAAATATTTTTTGATTTATTAACTCTATTCCTAGATCACCTGAGATTATTTTAAGCTGAAAATACAAGCACATAGATGTATGTATGTAGTCCAGTTGCTGCAATACAGAGAGCAAAGCTGGTTTAATTTCGGGGGGGCCTCAATTTAGTGAGAAGTCGATGTATGACTTATTTCTGAAATGCCCGGCCCTCAGAAACTCCACCACATCCTGCTGCAATGAAAACATATACATTGTAATATTTGTTTTGGAGATCTGTATATTGGCCGACCATATGAACATGTTCTCATTGCCTGCTCAGGCCTTTGAGCAATTTGCAGCCTTTTGTTATCAAATAAAGGCTCTCTGAGCCTCCTACTTGAGCACCGAGTTTACCAGCTGCTATCCACTCCTAGACC
Organism: Tichodroma muraria; assembly: GCA_013390105.1. Taxonomy (NCBI): domain Eukaryota; kingdom Metazoa; phylum Chordata; class Aves; order Passeriformes; family Sittidae; genus Tichodroma; species Tichodroma muraria. The sequence continues at coordinate 7,842 of WAAG01019730.1, read as the reverse complement.
TCATTAGGGGCCTGCTGTTCTGCTGAGAACCACACCACATGCTCTGCCCCGCGCTGGCGGCACATTAGCCTGTTGCTGCTCCTTAAATTACCAGGTACAAAAGGATGCTCTGCTCCTCCACAGAGAGCTACCACTCCTATCCTCTTCGAAGAGGCTCTATATCATGATCTCTCTGGCTAATTAAGGTCCACAGACAAGCCACAGGTTGTTATAGGGGATTCGTCCCCATGGTTGATATCAGTAAGGCATTTTTGAGTTTTGTTCGTGAAGGATTAAAGGTGCTGTTTCTCAGAATCAAGTCCTGGAAAAGCCAACAAAAACCATACATATTTATGTAACCATTAAAAAAATGCTTCTTAATATCAACTCTCATCAAGTAGATTTAAAGCTATTCTATTTTCAAACGTTATTTGGGAGAAATTTTATAAATGTTAAAAGTTATTTTAAATATGAGGAATAAGTTGAATTAGCTTCTGTGTGTCTGGAAATAATTCCTTACTAATTACAGCCAGAGATATTTTCGTATAATTCTGTTTGGAAAGAATAAGGCATTCAAAAACCAAAATGTTGACCAGGGTCAACATTTTGAGAAATACTTTTTTTTTGTTTATCTGAGCTTCAGTTTTGATGGATTTATGCACACATTTGTATAATTTAGTGTGCCATGTGGGAGAAAGGCTTTGAGATCTGCGCAGAGCAGACCCCCCCGCTCCTGTGTCCACTGTTTGCAGTTCTCAGTGAGTGAGTCACTGGTCCTCACATACTGGACCAAGTTTAAGGCATTTAGAGGGATTTTTCTTGGTTGTTTTCTGTTGCTGTTTATTATGTGACAGATTATGTCCTATATGTTACATAATGACATTAGATATTTTCTGTTTTCATTCCCAAACATATGATGCCTATGAATGAATAGGAATTAGTTGCATCTCTATTAAAGTTGATGTGCTCCACAGATATCACTTATTGACCTGAGACCTTGACTGGCAACTGAGAAACTCAACACTAAGTCCAGTATTTTGTGCAAGAATCATCATATGCTGTATGTGCCAGTAAAGAGTTGCTACTTGCCCATCATCATGGAATTATTTACATCTAGAAAATATCAATATTTGTAATATGTATTTCTACAGTGTGTTCTTCAGAGAGCCTCAAATAATGAATAGGGAAAGAAGAAATTAATCTATCAGTTAAGGAGGTAAGTTAAGGACCCTTATTATAGGAGATCACTGATTATACAGCTTGTTTTCCTACTATTCAGTATTCAGATGTGAACCAATACTGTCTGGACCTGATTTACAAATGCATCTTGGCACATAGTAGAACAGCCTTTTAATTTAGAATGGGACAAAAACCAGCATTGGAATCTTTTGGGGAAGTCCATTTATATTATCCAGTGGAAGTCAATGGCTCTATTATGTGTTCTGCCAAAACACAATCAAAACCAGCCATCCTTTCCTCCAGGATCTCACAGCAGTACCACGAGATAGTATATGTACATATAGTACACGTGAGTATAAATGCATTGAGTATAAATGCGTGTTGAACATTAAAATGGTTGAGAAATTCTAACATATAAACGGTTGAGAAATTTCAATTGCAAGGAAATTACTTCATTCTATGTGTTTAGTTGTGTACATGGTTAGCATCAGCGTTCCCGGTGATGCCAAATATCTGTTAATGAGAGCATAGTCTGGCTTCTCGTGTACAGCATTCAAAGACTCACACCCAGCAATCTGTAATTAAGACTATAACATTTGCTTGAGCAATGTTGTATGTCTGAGAAAGAAAATCACCCTGAGATCTGCAGGAGGGATGACACAGCAGGACACAATAATACAGCACTTGTGATAACTTCCAGACACAGGTGATCAAGGAGCCAGTGAAGGGAGATGCTCTGCTGGATCTTATCTTTTGCAATAAAGGAAGCTTGCATGGATGAACAAGGAGCTGCTGGAGCTTATAAGCTAAGTGTAAGGAAGAATTGAAAGAAAGGACAGGTGATTTGGAAGGAATATACAGACATGGTCTAAACATGCAAAGATGAAGTTTGGAAAGCCAAGTCCCTGTGAAGCTGGATCTGGCAAGGGACAGGAACAAAAAGGAGTTCTGCAGGTACATTGCAGTAAAAAGAAGACTGGGGGAAACTTGGGTTCACTGCTGAATGGACCAGGACACCTGGTGACAAAAAGACCTTGAGAAGACTTAAGTTACTCAATACCTGCTTTGTCTTGGCCTTTATACTGGTAAGATTAGTCTTGAACTGAGATAATACAGTACTGTGTGGAAAGAGCACAAAAGCATGAACAAATAATTGCATTATTGAACATCATCCATCCAAAAAGAGTTTTAAAATGCATCAGTCAGTCCAATCAAGGGACCAGTGTTCCAGGGAAGTAGGGACAAGTTTTATTTGCAAACAGTTTCCACAATAATATGCACAAAATGTGACATTTTAAGCACAAATATCTGTAAACAACCATTTGTGCATACATTTGTGACGTTTCCACATGGCACTGCATACATGCTTTGTGTAGATGACATGACTTGGAACCAAGAGTGCTGGTGAAGCAACTTCTTGAATGACAGCTCTATGAAAAACAGCTCCTTGGTATGTGTGCTTAGTTAAAAATCTCGAGGAAAGAAGCAACTGGGCTGTGATTGCTGTGGGCATGGCTACAGCAGAAATCTGCCAGCCAAGTCACTCTGTAAATGCAGTTCTGAACCCTAACTTATTATTACAGGTCCAGCCAACAACTGAGTAATTATATGGTTGCAGCTGGTAAAGCTGACTGACATTTATTTGACTACAGAACAAAAATGTGTGAAGCTGGTCTAACTACACAGGCCCATGAGGATGTCTTTAAACAAAATTCACAAGGATAAACTCTAAGAAATCAAATCTGAAGGGATGTATAAAGCTCTTCTCATATACTGTGGCCACTGGGATTTAATGGGATTTTTCAAAAATCTAAATGGATGAACATTGCATACCTATGCTTTGGAAGTTTTTCTGACTGAAATACATGCTCCAGACTTGTTTACTTTTCTTGCTAACACCTTTGCTTTCTGTCTTGCAAGCTGAGAATCACAGCAACAAAATATGCTGCAGCTGGAAAAATTCTGACTGTATGTTGCAATTTTTTGGACCCTCATACATGTGTGATTGAGGATGTTCAGATTTATCTCTTACAGATTTGTTTCAGAATGTTCAAGTGGTGCTTCTGGTAAGATTACTTTGCAAGACATTCAAACAGAACAACTGAGAAGGGAGGCATCCGTGATTGCAAGTTATATTGGCTGTGACTTCATGCTAATGATGTCAAAATTTAGGACTGGTTATTTTTCCTAAGTCTTGAGAAAAATAAATTATATGAAAATAATAAATGTATAAAAGACATTTATAAATGCATTTGGAAAATATCACCAAAGAAAAAAATCTAGTGATGGATATTTAGTCAGGTAGTTTTCATTCTGGATGCTTTTTGCCCTTTCACCAACCCACCACCACTGAATTTATCTAATAGAGTGCTCTTACAGCCCAGAAGAGCTATGAGATGCCCAGCCACATCCTGGGCTGTGTCAATAGAGGGATGGCCAGCAGGTTGAGGGAGGTGATTCTGCCCCTCTGCTCTGCCCTCACAAGACCCCACCTGGAGTGCTGCATCCAGATCTGGGATCCTCAACACTAGAAAGATGGGAACTCTTACAGAAAGTCCAGAGGAGGACTGTGAAGATGATCAGAGGGCTGGAGCATCTCTCTTGCAAAGAGAAGGCTGGGGTTGTTCAGCCTAGAGAAAAAATGGCTTTGAGGAGACTACACTGTGGTCTTCCAGTACTTAAAGGGGGTTTATAAATAGGAGGGAGAGTAACTTTTTGTAGTTAGATATTGTCAGGACAAAAACCTATGGTTTTAAACTGAAAGAGGACATGTTTAGAGTACATGTTGGTAAGAAATTCTTTACTTACTCTTTTCTTACATGGAAAGAAAGTAGTATGGATTAGTATTTATTATTTCCTTCAGATGTACAAAGTATTAAGTCATCTAATGGGATAAGTGATCTTTTTTTTAATGTATAATGTTGTGGCACAGATTTTTGCACTGTCAGCTTAGGAACACTTCTCTCTCAAAAGTAAAGCTAACTTGTAGTTTGGTATTGTGCAGATGAGGAGATATCTGAGGATGACAACAAAGATAAGAATAGGAATAAAAATAATGAAAAGCTACTGGTCATTTCAGGTCTGTGAAATGAAAGAAAATAGGAATATTAATTCCAGTTTGGGAAAAAATCTTTGACTATGTCTTCTTAATTAGTTCAGCTGGGTTCTGAAGAAGATACAACATATTGCCTAGAAAATCAGTTTTTCCAGCTGTACTTGCTTTCTAAACTGACAAATGCTTTAGTGCATTTTACACCTTTTGAGATGTTGAAGAGGCTTATTGCTCCCAAGCTCCCACTACAAAGACTTTTTTGTTTTGCATAACATTGTTTTTTGATTTGTCACTCATGCAGCCCTCTACCCGTCCATCTCCTGACTTTAGTACTAAAAGAAAGTCTTTTGAATTAAAGCCCAGCAAACTGCTCTGCCTCATTTTAGTTAGCATCTTGCTGCTTATGGAGAGCCTCTGCCTGAGCTACATCATTAGGTCTCCTCAGGAGCAACCTTTATTGTGATTTTTTCCCAGGAACAGCCACATGGCTGTAAGTGGGCATGGCTCAAATCCCAGAGGTGGAAAGGCAGGCCAAGGCTCCAGGGCGTGCCTGCTCCAGACTCCACAGCATGCACTGCAGCAGGGGTGACAGCCATCAGCTGCTCTGGCCATATGAAAGCTGGCCACTTCAGGGTATCCATCACAGAGTTATAATGGTAGTCTTAATGACATAGCATTCTTTCTTTATGTGGGCACATCCTTTTGTAATAAATACAGCCAGGCTGTTGACTGTGCATTTACATGTGGGTGTAGTATACCATATTCTCTCTTCTTATGGGAACACAGTCTAAAAAAACGTGTACGAATTGAGAGGAGGGAATACATGAGGCTTCAGCTCAGAAGTCATCAATGGGTGAGTTGCCTCCTCACTTCTTGGTTAAACAGCATTAACTTCTCCACCTCTTCCACCCCAGCACTCCTCTTCTTTCAATACTTCTGATATGAAGAAATAGAACTGTTGAAAGTGAGTTCCATGAAATAAATCAATTTTGAGCAGGGGTTGGAATGGGGCAATATCATTTACCAGGCCATTGTGCCACCAACAAGAAGAGTGGGGCAAAAGGTGGGAAACCACCTATTGCCCTCAGACTGTCTTCACTGGCATCATTAAGGAAACAAGTGAAGCAGCAAGGCTGAGAGAAGTAAAATTATCTTGGTCCTTGAAATCAATGAAAGTTGAAGAATGAAGTCTAAGAATCGAGTTTCATGTGGCAGAAGAAATAGCAGCAGCAAGTTAACACATGGGAAGGACAGTCAAAATGATAATCTCAGGAGTAATCTCACAGATTTCCACAAATTGAAAGCATGTAGTATAGTCAGGAAAAAGCTGAAAGGACCATGCTATGAAATCATTAGTACCTGAATGAGATATAAAAGCCAAGTGCCATTTATCTGTGCATTGTCATGCTGGGGTCAAGAAATCAAGTCCAAGAATTCAGTTCCAGTTGTGTAACATTTAGGATAAAGATTAAATATTTGAGACAGAATGCCATAGCACCTGGCTAGGATATTGTATTGGCTGGAACAAGACAGATGCAGAAATTGAGGCTGTACTTTCAGTTTAGATTAACATGAGAAAGGCCATATTAAGTCAAACCTAGCCAGCTATACTGGTTGCAACAATGACCAAAAGAAGATGCCACTTGGTAAAAAAGAACTGCAACAGAGCAGGCATATGGTGATAATTTCCCAAAGAAAAGTGGAAAACAATGAAGAAAGAAATCAATAAAACCTGGAGGGGAATCTCATGGATTGAGGGAGAGATAGAGGGATACAGCAGATGAGATGCTCCAATAATTGTTACTCTTAATGTGGTGAAGTAAGAGAAGGTATGTTTGAAAGTTTGATGGAAATCCAATGATGAGGAGGTGAAATTGCTGGTTAAGTGCAGGAGGAAGTATAGGAGTCCAAAGTAACGAACAGTACATGATAATGGGATTTTCTTTCACAAATAATTATTCACTGACAAATGAAGCCATAGGATGGCTAACATGTTCATGAATTTGTAGTCCTTTCAGCCAAAAGGACTTTGGAAAGGTATTTAGAACATTAAAACTGCTTTGAAATTCCTTGAATGTTTTATGTCGGGGACGCTAATCTTGCTTTTTGTTGTCCTAGTTCAGAAGCCAAAACGATCCATCTCATTTGAAAACATGGTTGCATGTTAGAGGGAGTTGAGATTAGAGAAGGAAGAAAGATAATGGCTATATGCATGCAGCTATGTGTGCAGTGGCTGTTTTTAGGAGGACTGCAGGGGAAGCACTGGTATTGCAGATGTACGTGGTTGGTGTTTTGGGAAATTGCAGAGTAATTGAGGAACAATACTAAGACAGATGAAGGAAGAAGGGCACAAAAATGTAATTGAGAACTTCTATTGATAGGGCAGCTAGAGGGGCTGGAAGTTGGAAAATCTCAGGAACAGGTGCAGAGAGAGTGTTATGAGAGTAGCAAGTGTCCTCTCCCAGGTGGTGGGCTATGTTCTATCTCACGTAAAGAGAAATGAACTGATGAAGAAAGGTTGACCTATTTGTGTACAGCATCATAAATTCCCAGTGCATTGCAATGGAATCCACAGGTATGCTCTTTCTTAGAAGAGAAACTCAATACTGTTGCTGTTTGAGTGAACTCTGTGTGACTTATATCCATTACCCCCCTTGATTTTTTTCTTCGTAAGCCACACGGCAAATCCAAGGCTGGATAAGGAGACTACCAGTTATCATCAAAGTTTCTGACAAACAGCAGCTTTTCGCCCTGTGAGGCTGATTAATAAACATGACTCATAAAACATTCACCCAGAGGTGAATTTGGCCCTTGAGACCATGCCATGCTCTGATTTAACAGCTCTAGTGTTCTGGGGTCAGGATGGAGTAAGAAGAAAATTTGGTCCTTTTCAGTTTGTAACATCTATTTTGAGACTTCACCCAGCACAGCTGCACAATTAGTGTTCAACAAAGCAGTGCTAATTATTTACAGATGCACCCATCACAAAAGCTCCTGACATTCAAATTCAGAGTTTCTGGAGCAAGTGAAGGTGGTAGTGACACCAGTTAACCCTACATGACAGCATTCAAACAAGTAACTTGAATTTTATGCTAATGTCTGCAGAGTTGCCTCCTTTGACACTGAATCTCAGGACAATGTACCCAAGCCATTCTGTGTTTTTGGGGTGTCAGTGATGTCTGATGTTCTTTTCAGGCAGCAAAAAGGTAGAGAATCTAATCTAGATATATCAGTTTTCTTTCTTTTCTGTGCTCTGTCCCAAACTGCAAGGAAAAGGGAAACTTCTGAAATTCATCACCAATATATTGATACAAGTAGATTAATTGGAGAATTGGATGATTTTGAAGCCTGACATCTTAAAGTCTGATATGGAAAAATGTCCGAGTTTTCATGTTGGTGGCTTAAAAGTATGCACTGACATTTAGGATAGCTTGGTTCTATCCCTCTACTTATCTAAGTAATTGGCTTCTGACAAATATATAAGTTCTTTCTGCATGAGGTTGGCAGAATTGGTATAAAGCAGTGGAAGGAATTCCCTACAAAAATGCATTGTCATGCTACATTATAATGAAATCCTCAAGCAATGAGTGAAAAACAAACCTTTAAAAGCCCATGATCTTTATTTCTTACTC
>WAAG01019721.1:0-11028 GCA_013390105.1 Tichodroma muraria | reverse complement strand
GTTAATTCTAGTCTTAACTGGTGCCACCATAAAAATAATGGGGTTACAGGAGTTCTGCAATATTCTTACTTCTTCCAACACTTACTGTTAATTTAATTTCTACCTCTGTTGTTTCTTTCATATCTAAGTTCTGTATAACCTAAGGAGTTTGCCTGTGTGAAAAGAGTTGTCCAGTGCTCCAAATGAATAAACCGTTGTCTCTTACAGATATTTGGGATATGCTTAGCCCAGAATTTGGTTAGTGACATTGAGGCTGTCAGAGCCAGCTGGTAAAACTGCTGAAGTAACCACAAGAAGACACTGGACAACTGAAACCCTCTGAAACCTCCAGTGTGTCACTCCGACACCAAGCTGTATGGACATGGGTGACAGGGAAGCCTTCTCTCCCAAGTAATCTCAAGTCTAAGTTCCTGATATTGCAGAGAACTTGTGTTTCTTTGGGGTGGGGGAGAGACGAGTGGGCTATTGAAAATCTGCTGCTCACTGACAATTTTTTTTTTTCTTTTAAAACACCACTTTGAAAGCTGTTGAGCCGTGAATCTCTACTGTATTCTTGATTTTGAGTAACAAGTGGACACTTTTTTAAAATTGGTGTATTCAGTGAGAAAGAGTTGCATTGTTGTAGTCTGTGGATATGCTGTTTATTCTTCATGTCATGAGCTCTTTTATAGCTGCCAAATATTCCTGAGATGGTCTGTCTCCTCACCGCTCTGTAAAGGAACAATCTTCTTGTTTTCACAGCTAAACATAGCTACAGGCCTAAACCCATGAAGCAGGAAGCAACTTTCTATGCATCTATTGTACAGTAAAAGAAATTGTTTTTAAAACAAGGGCAATTTTTTTTAATGCAAGCTTCCAGCTATCTCCCTGTAGTACTCTGAGGTTGGAATCAGCAGAAGGGAGAATTGTTTAATTTTGTCAAGGTCTTTCTTCCTTCTCCACCCTTGTGTGAAGGGAAAATAGTTTTATATTTGACAAACAAGGGTTGCTGCCATACCTTTGGATATCAGTCTCTTAAGGCAAGGATGGGATATAACTGTATAAATGTATGAAAGCAGTGTGGATGTTGGGTCCAAGTGAAGAATAATATTCAAAGAATGAATTATATATTAACTTAAAACTTATGTATCTGATATGGCAAAATCTTTAGTTTCTCTGAAATTTAGTGTAACCTAATATATTTAGGGATCTCACTAATATTAATGCTTTGACATATTCACGTGAAGCTTGTTTCTTTGGTCTGTTCTAGTTGGAGCTTTGGTCTTTCTTTTTTTCCTTTTCTTTTCTTTAATTCTTTTTACTTGCATGAGCTGTGGAATAAGAATCTGTGACACTCCAGTGGTTTAAATATGTGCATATGTTTTAGTACAATCTAATCAAAACTTATTTATTGATAAATGCATGTGATTATGGAAAGGTCATATCCCATTTTCTTGGAAGTTGGAGAGAACAGTTTTTGCCAGAGTAAATACTTACCTCTAGTGAACAAATCCATGCTATTGAGATGTGTCTCCCTTTCTTGCTCTAAAGGCAACAAAGAGCTTTCTTGAAGCAACAGAATGAAAGTCTTTAAATAGAAGCATTTATTAGGATCAGCTAAGAGAGTTTGAATTGGACACAAGAAAGCAGAATGTGGAAAAAAAGCACAAACAGTGGAAGAAGACTTAGATCAGGCACCATCCAGCTTAGCGCTTTTGATTTGTTCTTCTTCACTAGTAATAGTGAACTTAAAAACCTGACCATGGCTTGGGTAGTTTATTGCACTTTGTATAAATTTAGCGTGTTTTATGACCCTTCTCAGTATCTCCATACCAGTTCTGAAAGCTGTGGTCCTGCTTTGGTCAGACAGCAGCAAACGGCGTGTAGCACCTCTTTGTAAGAATGTAACATCTTTCTGAGCTGGGTTTCCTAAAACAGGAGGTATATGGAGTAGAAGAGAGGAACACATTGCTTTCAAAGCTTCCCTGTTCTGGGGGATAGATAGAAGGCTGATCTGATGACTCATTAAGGCCCTTTCTGGTCCTGTGACTCTTAAACAAATGAATATATGTACCCTTGCACATTTTGCCTTTCTGTGCTTTAGTTGGCCATGGTTTTTCTCCCCTCTGAAGGTTGGTGATGGGCATGCTGGTGCTTCACAGATGCCTCAGACAGACCTGTTGTCCTCCCGTCTTTGAGCATTACCTCATCCTCTTCTGGTTAACTCCCTCTGACTGGCTCTGAATCAGGCAGCTTCCATATCCCTTGGTATCTGCTGTTAAAGGCCAGCCATGACTCAGAGTATTTTTTAAAGCCTTTCAAAGCAATTATAATTCATTGTCCTTAATAAAGTTGGTTCCACCTCAGCGCAGTGTTATGTTTTTCTTATCCACTCCTCAACTTGAGGAGTTGCTGGTTGTTTTCCCCCAGAGGGACATACCATTTTGCCTGATAGTGGCAGGACAGACAGATCATCAGCACCAGTGTTGCTGCACGGTGAAAAAATGGTCCAGGGAGGAATCAGGGAAGCGGGGTTGAGGAAATAACCCCTCCACCAAAGAGCCTAGATTGTGATCCTGGGCTTTGGTTTGGAGGGAAAACAAAAAGCCTAATTACAGAAACATTCCTTGTTGCCACTGATCTTGAATACTGCAGTTGCTGCTCTGAGCTTCTGAAGATAGCTTCATTCTTCTACTTGAATCTCTGCAGTTGTACTGTATTGGCCTTCTGTCTTGTCATGCTGTTCTCTGAGTTCCAGTCTGCTGGCTGTGCTGTTGGCAGTGTCAGACTGATACGAGGGTAAATGCTCCAAGCTGAGCAATTCTTGTTCTCACAACTTGCACGTCTACACACAGATGTGCAGCACTTCTCCTGAATCCCAGAATGACTGACTGTTCTTACAAAAACCACTAAATAACTTACTTTTCTAGAGCTCATCTTTATTGATGTGGATGTTGATCCTTCTCCCTCCCTCATTCCCAAGAGATACTTATTTACTCATTTTTGCATTGTTTGATGGATGTGCACTGAATGTTTAGGATTAGCTGTCTATGTTACGCATTTAAATCCCATATTTTTTTGTCTACAGATGAGGTAAGATGTCCTAGAAATTTCCCATCAACAGCTACTCAGCAGCTTAGATGTCCAGTTTGGAAAGCTTGTGGGAGGCCTTGGAAATCAATGTATTATTGTCAGAGCCTGCCAGATACAAGCAAACTTTCTTCCAGGAAACTTTGACAAGTTCACGTGAGCTGCAACTGAAGCACAACTGCTGGCCACGTGGACTCTGTGTCTAAAGCAATAAGATGTGGTAGGCACTAGGACTCCATGGCAATTTCTAGCCTGCCTGGTGTGATGGTGGAGTAAACATGAGTTCAGAGATCAGTCTCATTATCTTTAATGTGCAGTAGTTGTTCAGAAATTTGTTGTCAGGCTTATGGAGTGGGAAACAGCTCTGTTTGCTGAGTGATTCCTGTGGAGTCGTAGCATTGCTAACGAGGACGGGTAGCTCAGCAGCAGGACTGGCTTTAAAGTTATTTCCCTATATCCCATTGAGCCCTGCCAGAGGGCATCACAGTCCTTGCTCCTCTGTTTTCTAAATACCCTCTGTATTCACAGGCCTTTCTGTTGTTCGGGTTTGTTTTGGTTTTTTTTGATTAATAGCCTAACAGACAAATGTTTGATTCATCTCTTTTGTGTCTATTTTGGTAGCAGTAGGATCTCTTTGCTTAAAATCCATCATTTTGATTGTGCCCCTTAGAGTTTGAAGCTGTGGGGGTGCTTGCTCAAGTGTACTCTGTCCCGAAAGCCTTCTTCTCTCCCCTTTGAGAGAGATGCTCATTGTAGTTCTGGTGTGTAAATAATGTTTGAAATGTAAATAGTAGCATGCAGATTAAATGATTATTGCACATGACTGCTTTTCACCCTGAAAGTGTTTATTACAGAGAGGAGAGGTGTCTACCAGGAGAGTTTGCTGGTGACTCCTGAGAGGTTGTCTGGGCTGTCCCTTGCCCTGATGGAGCAGCAGGAGCGCCTCAGCTGCCCACGCTCGTGTGTCTGCCCAGTGGGTGGGTGACTGCACCTGAGGAAGGTGAAGCCCTGGCCAGCCCTTCGGGCCCTGGTTAATGGCAAGGCCTCCCTTGCCTTTTCCCTTTGCTGCTTGGCGTTAGAACAGCATTAGACTGTAAAGTGGAGAGTCGGTGGCAGCACTTCCTACCAGTTACGGGAGGTTGCCATCACTTTTGGCAGGACTAAACATGGTGCTATAAGAACTGTCCTGAACGTCAGTCTGTGTTTTTACTACTTTAGAGATGCCCTTGTTAAAATTGGTCTTGGTTAATATGGTTGGTTATGAGAGAAACTATTGTCTGAATTTTTGATTCTGTTTCCCTTCTTGCTGTCTGTGTCTTTTGGGTGCATTGAAATAGCAGTTCTGCAAATACCTAGGAAGGAGATTAGATCTCAAAAGGCGTCAAAGCACTGCTGAATGTTCCAGTTCCTCCCATTTTTGTTTTTCCTCTGAATCTTTTTCAGATACCTGTAACAGGTGATGAAACTGTCTAAAACAAATTAAATAATACTACCCTGATCCATTAGCTACCAAATTTTGCCCCTTTAAAAAAAGAAATAAAAAAAATCTGTCTCACTTAACATGCAGTATACGAAGAAGTGTTGTACTACTAGCGTGCACGAGACAGCACTGCTAGCTGTCTTTTGTGTTTTGGCAATATAAGTGTGTTAATAAAAAGCTCCATCTGTATGTGTGTTCATGTTCACTCTGTGTACATAGTAGAGATGGACCTTGAGCTCTGGGGAAATTGGGATGTGGGTTTGTGACTCACAGCAGTTTCTGATACATATATTCCAGATTAGTTCCAGCTGAATCTTTCTCTCTGGTTCATCTGAAGGTGTACAGCAAGGTGTCAATATTTACCCTTTGTGTATCATTCCTTTTTATACGAATGTATTCTCTTGTGTTCCTTTTTTATCAGTTGTAAAATTGATTGTAAAAGCCAACTACACTTACTGATTGAAAGTATTGCTATAACAGAACTGCATGCCCAGTAGAGTTTGACTTGAGCTTTAGTTTTCTGATTTCAGACTGGTTCCCTTCAGTTTAGGAGAAAAGCATAGATCAGGTGCATAATGTATTACTTGTCATCTTTAGCATTAGACTGTGGTATTGTATCACATGCTGATCTCAATGGATGTAACTGGAGTCTACTTAGGAAGTTAATGTAACTTCCTGGTAATTCATTTTAAGCTATTGAAAATGGTCTTGGTCATGCTACTTGTGTTCTTGGGTTTTTGTTTTTTAATAGAGGCATTTTTTAGGAATGTTTTAATACACTTATGATGGACAATACAATAGTTTTAATAGTCGTGCAGTATTCTGTATTTACTTGAAGTAAATCATTTTATATGCAATTTGTTAGATAATTACAATTTTATAAATAAAATTGTGTGAAATATGATGTTGTGAATGTGTATGTACTCTTGATGTAGCACTTAATATCAGCAATAGAAAGATACATTCATGGGAAGTTCCTCCAGGAAAAGATCCCTACCTCCTTTCCTTCAAACTAACAGGGGAAATAAATTCCCATTTGTCATATGTATTGTAGAATACTGTGTTCTGATTAAATCACAAAACATGCTCATGCCAATAGTGGCTACCCTTAGGTGAATAATAAGCTAAGGCATGAAGAACATGTCCCCACATGAAGAGACCCTTTATTTACTGTGAGCTGTTGTTGAAGTCTCTGCCTAATGAACATGCTCTGCTTCTTTCCAACAGGTCGCTGATGTTTCTCAGGCTGCAGTGGCTGTGCTCTCCCCAGAATTATTCTGGTGACTCTGGTGTGTTCAGAAATTGCTGTTTTGCAAGACTTAGACAAATGAAATTCCTACCTTCCTTTTCAAAAGTTTAAATAAGTGCAACATATCCTTAAACAGAAGTAGTGAGAACTGGCTTACATTATTGTGCAGGTAAAAATGGGTAATGATGTCTTATGCTACTTCAGATAAAGGAGGAAGCATACTTTTTAAGTATTTCAAAACCTCTACATTTTATACACAAAATGGCACTGTGATCAGTTTAAAAGGATGTCTGTATCCAAATTGAAGACTAATGCCTTTTGCATATTTCAGGCATATGACATTTATCTGTATGTATGGAAATGATTTGGCAAAATAAGCATCTAAACTGGGAACAGATTGACACACAATCACAGGAATGACCAAAAGTTAACAAAAAGGAAGAAAAGCCAAGGCCATTGCCTAATAGATGTGACAGACTTGGATAAGCATTTTCATGATGGAGAGGGGGACTAGTAGTGGCTACCTGCCATCTGTCAAACTCTTAACAGACTTGTACACTGATTCTTGAGGTTGAGGCTAGTTACTATTTTGAAACAAATGACCTTGCCCAATGGGTTCTCTGGATGCAAGGCCAGTATTGTTGGGGTTTGTGCCTTACGCAGAGTGAAGCTTCTCCTTGTAATAAGGACGCTGAAGTGTAAAAACACGTGGATGTGTTCACCTTCCTGACAGTGAGATGCTGGCCTTGCAAAGTTTGTACAGATGCCAATGAGTGTGACAGTCGAGGGGGTGCTGTCTGCCCTGTGGTGTGGCCGTGGGGATCGTTCTGGCTCGGCTGTGGTGCCAAGACACAAGACTAAGACAAAGACAAGGCCCCGTGTCTGGCATTGCCATCATAGAAACAGTCGGAGCAGCATTTGTTAAGCTTTGCTTAGATGTAATCTAGCTAGTAAACATCTAATCCGAATTACTGACAGCGGTTTCGCTTCACTTGACTTCAGTTCAGTGAGTAGTAAAATGCATGTGATAGTAATGTCCTTAGATCTCATTTGTTTTTAAAGGTGCTCAGAGGATAAATGATTTACTAACTACATAGAAGTGTGACCTGAAGGCTCCAGCAGGCCTCAGGACAGCACAGCATTTGTGTGGGTAGATAGTCTCTTCAATTACCTCCTTCTACTGCAACGTACACCCATCTTTGCCCTTACGTGGGCTTTCCTTCCTAGGCTCAGCACAGATTTTATCTAGGAATGTAAATAATTTGATATTCCATCCAGGGAAACCATCTGAAAGTAGAGTATCACCATTGGCCTGTGTTTATGCTTGCTGTGACAGTTGTATTCCTGATAAACATTTGGTGATGAGAATAGAGCTAATGCTTAACCACAGCTCCCGTTAGACAACCAAATGGGAATTCTGTCAATGTCACAACCAGTTTGTGCAAGCACTTGCAGTTTATACCAATGTCAAAAGGAATAATCTCTTTCTAGAACCGGGCAGGTTGTTCGTAACTGGCCTTTCAAATGTTATTTTGGGTTCTGTTTAAGTCAATAGAAAGTTTCTGTGCCTGAGAAAACTTGGGCTTCTGAGGGCCTGTGAGCTGTGATTGTAAAGATGCTGGTTATGTTCAGCAGCAGTGCAGGGGTTCTGTGTTATTTGGAGCCTGATGTCACAAGCTCCTGGTCTGTGTTGACAGCTCTGCACTGTCAGTGGCTTTATTGCACTAGTACTAGCAAATGCCTTTTTGAATGTGTGTTTTGTTGTTTTGTTTTGGTTTTTTTGCTGTTGTGCAGTTTGATATTGGACGCTTTTTCTGCATGTTTGTGGCACTGGATTAAATGGATGTGGAATCTCTGCAGTGTGAAAACTGTAGCATCTGCTGTAATTTGTTACCATCTGAAAGCTTAAGCTGGCTATTGAAGGCAAGTTTCTTTTCATACCTATCTTGTGTAAACAATCCCTTTACCCTCATGACTGGCATCTTCCCATTGCAGTATCTGAGGGATAGGCAGTGGTCTCATGGAGCTGGGGAGTGAATTTGTGAAGGTCAAAAGCAGTGGTTTGCAATTACCTGGCATGGGATCTCATAGGTATTGGACTTCGGGTTTGCTGCCTCTGCTGGTAAGAAAAGGAGCTTGAAACTTCTGAGGCTGTCACTTCAGCACTGGGCATGCTGAATTCACTTTAAAATGTTACAGATCTTATGGCCTTCGTGCATGGTGGGCTTGATCAATCTAGGCAGTGGTATCACACAGTCCAAAATAACATGTGCTGGCTTGTTGGAAACTGCTATCCCAACTGGCTCCTTGTTTTGCCAAAGTGCTCTCTGCTGGCTTGCTCGCTGGCACGTTACAGACCTACAAAAAAGCAGCCGTGAGATAAGATGCTCAGACTGGCAGTTTTCCATCTCCCTTACCTAGGAAAGGAGAAAGAGGAAGTCTCTTGCATCTTTAATTTCTCACTCGATGGGCTTCTGTTGAACAGCTACTGCAAGATATTCCTTTAAAAATCCATCTATAAAAACCCCCCAGTAAACAAAGAAGCAATCCCAAGCAAGCCCAGGAGCACTCATACGCACGTGGCTTTATAGGATAAGGACTGTATCGTGCATTGCTGCTAAAATGCATGATTGTTACGTCACACAGTGCCTCTGTGTGAGCACACACAGTGAAAGTGGTTGGAACAGCTTCCTTTGTATCTGCTCAGCCGAAAGGCGGTGATTGCTCGGGCCAGAGCCAGGAACAAAAAGAACTCACCAGTGCATGGTGGTGCAGTCGTGGCTTTGGCGTGGGATTAGAAAAAAGGACAGACCACAGGGTAAAGTGAGAGCACTGAAATTTTTATTTGTTACCTCTAGGTACCACGAGTTTGACATTAATAGGCAAGACCAGTGAATGAGCAGCAGTACATTGCATTCAAACCTGAATCTCCAAAGCACCAAAAATTGAGCTAAATTTACTTCTTAATCCTATAGTCAGCACACTAGTCTGGACTTGCTGCATCTCGTGTTGTCCCTAATTTAGTAATACATCTTTATGCAGTTAGGGGGCATGAGGAAAGAGTCAGTTGTGTAGTACCACTTCTACATCATCATAGGACTACAACATGCACATTCTACTATGTGGCCCAAGCAACAAGAATACAAGTAGAACAGTTACGGGTGGAGACAGGTTCATGTTAACACCACCTATGAATTTGTAGAAACCTTTTTGGACGGGTACCTACAGCAGTTCATCAATTTGTGTGGGAACGTTACACGCATGCACAAGTGATACAGTGGAAAACACAGCAGGAGCGGCAGCAGGACGGAGGACAAAGGTGAAATCTGTGATGGGATGCACTGGAAACAAGACCTTCCTCAGCTTTCCACAGCAAGTCTCTGCTCTGTTAGCGAGGCCTGCTGGGCAACAGTTTTGTTCTCATGGCTGCGGAGTTTTGATATGACTTCTAGAAACGCCATGCTCTGCACTTCCTTTTGAAGAGGTTCTGGAAAAGGAAATATTAAAAGAAACAGTGCTTTGTATGAGACAGGCAGAAGAAAACTGTGAGAAACTTTTCTACTAAACCCTGTACACACAAGCACGCAGCTGTGAGTACGCATAATCTGGTTATTGTTTACTTTTTTGAATTGCTTTTGGGGATGGAGACACAACTTTTCAGGGCCTCCAGCACACACAAACTCCATGGATTTCAGGTAATGATGAATGATGAAGCTGCTGCATAGCAGTTAAGCAATCCACCTGGATTGCCTTCCAAAACAGATGCTTAGGAAGTATTTTTAGTGAAAACATTTTTTGGTTTATTCTTTAAATTAGCCTGACCAAGCGAGCTGGCCGTGACAGGCTCGCTGCATCATTTCTGTGTGTCAACTCTTACTGGTTGTGTGGGGGTGTGAGATGGGTCCTTAATGGATGTGTCACCACCTGGTCATTGTTTGCTGTCCCTCTACAGCTCAGCTCTGAAATTAATGCAAACAACATGCAGAGTGTTGCCCAGTGCTGTGCATATGGATATAGTGTTTATGTTCTACTCAAAACTAGAAGACACTGTCTGATGATTCTGATCCTGGACTGCTTGTTACTTACTTTTTGTATTAATTAAGAGAGGTTGGGAGCAACTCATAAAATTGAACAATTTTGTAAGAAATTTGACAAGTTTTCTCAAAGCCCTGTACTCTGAACATCTCACAGTTTTGATCTAAAATGGTTGGTTTTGTTTCATGCCTCTCTAGTGAAATCCCATTCAGCAACAAATACATATAACTTTGCTTTCCACATGTTGCTGGGGGCCTAATCTCT
Organism: Tichodroma muraria; assembly: GCA_013390105.1. Classification (NCBI taxonomy): domain Eukaryota; kingdom Metazoa; phylum Chordata; class Aves; order Passeriformes; family Sittidae; genus Tichodroma; species Tichodroma muraria. Next base: position 931 of record WAAG01019721.1, on the reverse strand, counting down.
GAATTTCCCAGGTGAAAACTCAACCACCTGTTTCAGATAGCTATGCTTTATGCTGTGCTATTTACTTTTTTTTAAAAAGCAAGCTTTGGCATTTGTTCCCATCCCTACCTACTTTCTTGTTCATATGTTTTTAGTTCTCATGCAGTTTAACCCCTACTATGTAAGAGCTGGAAACCTCTCTTGCTGCTGTGCGCCTGGGAATGTGTATGTACAGACCGAAGTCAGTGGAGCTGTTGGGGTGTTTATGCTATGTATGCACTTCCTGCTTTCTCCTGAGATACCAACATGTTTAAGGAGGCATTTCACTGTGCTTGACCATGGCTGGTAACATCCAGTTTCGTGGAGACTCTTGCCTACAGAAGACTGTGCTAGCTAAGAATGTTCTGCTTTGGATGATTCTGATTTGAATTTTTCTGATTTTGAATGTTCTGATTTGGACAATTTTCCATTGTCTTCATTTCTCTTTCCCTCTCCATTCACTCAGTTGCAAGAGGAACTTCCAGATGGAAAGAATCACATAAAAAGAGGTATCTGTTAACTGCTTAACACCATCTGAAGTTCAACAAAGGCAAATGCAGAGTTCTTCATCAGGGGAAGAATAACCACAGGCCACCAGCACAGGCTGGGGGCTGATATGGGGAAAGCAGCTCTGTGGAGAAGGACCTGGGTATCCTGGTAGACAGAAAGCTGTCCATGAGCCAGCACAGTGTGTCCTTGTAGCCAAGAAGGCCATTGGTATCCTGGGGTGCAGAGCAGGTCAAGGGANAGGAAGGGCATTGCCAGCAGGGAAGAGATCCTGCCCCTCTCCTCAGCCCTGGTGAGGCCATGTCTGGAGTGCTGCGTGCAGTTCTGGGCTCCTCAGGACAAGAGAGACATGGAGCTCCTGGAGTGTGTCCAGTGGAGAGCAGCAAAGATGCTTAAGGGACTGGAG
>WAAG01019713.1:0-12884 GCA_013390105.1 Tichodroma muraria | reverse complement strand
CCAAACCATTCCAGGACTCCATGTTACCCTGCATGGGAAGGCTTTAGGTTTTGCAATGTTTTCTTTCTATTTGAGTGGGTGGGAAACTAATCAACACCAGTCTTAAAAGCAGCTCTGATTTTTCAGCAGTGTGTGGACTTCTTACAGCAGTCGAGCCCCATCTTTCCAAGGAGGATTTGCAGGGCTGGAGTGCTCACCCCCTTTACTTCAGGAGTGGCAGCCATGGAGCTGTAACTCCCAGCTCATCAGTAAACATGTCTGTACTGAGAAAATTCATCCTGTTAAGGGGCTTCCGTTAGCAGACTCAAGTCAGATTATTTTATTTGGCTTTTATTTTAAGCCCGTTCGTCTCTCCATGTCTCTCAGCCTGGGTATCCTGTTCCTGGAGTGTGCCAAATATATTGTCTTTATTGCAGCCTCTTCAGTCTTCGTTGAGAGCGAGGTTTGCTCACAGCGATACGTCAGGATGTTTTTGGTTTGATCCAAGGCCCATGCTGGTTTTGTTTTGTTTTGTTTTAGTTTTGTTGGGGTTTTGTTTGGTTGTTTTTTTGTTGTTGTTGTTTTGGGGGTTTTTTTTGGATAGGGAAGGAAATCTTTCTTGAAATCCTGCAAGGTTTTATTTCTTCCATGATGATGAGCAGTGGTAACTGTTGTAGCTTTGTTCATAGTGGTGGCTCCTCTCACTGTTCCCTGGTTTTCGTACTCGCCCTGAGGGTGATCTCTTGAGCTTGACTCAGCAGTGTCTGGTGGTCCAGCTGCCATTTCCTGGGGGGCTGACTTATCTCTTCTCCCCACCAACCTGAAGATGTTCAAAAGGAAGTCATAAAATCTATATTCTCATTGTAGAAATATGGTCTATCCAAGTTTTTCACGTGTTTTTGTCTTTTAAAATAGGTACTCCCTATTTTAACTCCCTATTAGACTTGGCTCAGGGGCTGAGGAAGTGTGTTACTTGTGATCACATTTTAGAGACACCTCAGTGTGTTAACACAAGAATGTGTTTGTGAGGAACCTGTCATGAAGTCTGGAGTTCATCAGTCCACTTCTTACGTGGTAGAAAGATAAAATTAATTCCAGAGAATGAGAGATGTTGGAAATAACAGAAAATCCTTCTGGTAGAAAGAGGAGTAGTGGTTTGCAGCCATCAGGTATTTCAGATCCCACAAGGGGATCGGTACTACAGATGGAAATACCAGCATTCATCACACAGTGTTATTTAGAAATATTCCCTGGTATGGGAATCCCTGAGTCCCTGGTAAGAACTCTATAGACCTGATACGGGGAGATGCTTCCAGAAGTGCTGTATCTTCATCAGCCTTTGTTTGGAGCTGCCAAAAATGTGACTTCGCACAGACAAGGAGAAATAAAACTCCAGTATTGTCCAGGAGGATGGTAGCAGGGAGGTGGAAGGAACTAAAATCATTGGTTAAGATAAATTCTGACTCATCTTTTCAAACTTGGAAGCTGCTCACTCCTGAGAGTTTCCTTCGTCCCACGGAAGCATTCATTTTGGTTTAGGACTCCTTCCCTGCGTGTCTGGCTCCGAGAAGGCTGGGGCACAGTCCTGGGAGCTGGTGTTTGGCTTCTGCCCAGGGAAGGGGTCAGTCAGCTGGCTCGTCAGAGCGTGCCTCGAGAGCAAGAGCTGTGGTTTAGACCAGCAAAAGTTCTAGTGTCCACAGGTCAGGCAGAAATCTGAGGCGCCAAGTCCAGTGTGAAAACTAAAAGCAGTGAGAGGAGTCAGATCGTGTACTGACAGTCCTCTGATTTCTCAGCTAGGCTGAAAGTGCTTTTCTTTCTCCACCACAGAAATTAAAAATGGTGGAAAAGGTGTTAAATGAGCAAGCAGGCTGAGTTCAGAAAAGGTTCTTTCCCTAGAGGATGGTGGGGCACTGAACAGGCTTCCAGGGAATGGTCATGGTTCCAAGGCTGCCAGAGCTCGAGGAACATCTGGAAAATGCTCTCAGGGACAGGGTGGGATTGTTGGAGTGTCCTGTGTAGGGTCAGGAGTTGGAATTGGTGATCCTTATGGATCCCTCCCAACTCAGGATGTTCTGTAATTCACATGATCTGCTCATCAAGTGCCTGGTTTTCTGATTGGGTTGGAATGCCACTGGTTGTGCCTGTGTAAACCATGGTCACAAAGGGGCTTCCAGAATGGAGCTGAAACATTCCAGCAGGGAGGCTGGAGTGACAGGCAGGAGCTTACAGTGCTGCCCTAACATTTCCTGAGGGAGTTTGTAAGGGATAGCTCTTTACTGCTGGAAGCATTGATGGTGTTTGATGGAAACATGACTGTGAAGAAAACCTCAACTGAAGCAGAGGTTTCATGGAAGGGATTTTTAGTGGCTGCAGTGGTTGCGGTAATCCAGACCTTTGCTTTTGTGAGGAAAAAATCAATGACTGCAGGCACTTTGCATCATGAGAAACTGTCAGGATTCTCTTGTGGCAGCCCCATGGGATTTCCAAGAAGTGTCATTCTCACAGTCCTCTGTCAATATGCAGTTTCCTTCCCCCCCCCCCCGCACCCATCCCCCACTCCGTCAGTNTCAATATCCAGTTTCCTTCCCCCCCCCTCCAATCCTAATCTGTGGAATATGTATCCGACCTAATAAAACCATTCTCCAGCTTCGCTGTTGGTGGCTTTCTTCCTCCTCTCTCTGAAAGCCTCTGGCCTGCTGGCAGTGGCATTGTCCAGCGAGGTTTGAAGCTTGGCACTCTGTCAACAAACCCTCAGGTCCCCTTTCAATCAAACGTGGTAGTGCTGAGGTCCGACTTGGATTACATCCCAAGGTTCACCATAATCATCCTTGTATAATAGGAAGTCCAAACAACGCCAGGAAATAATTCAGATGTGACTGGTGCCTTGAGTGCCTAGAAGAGACATTAAAAGCCTCAGCTCTAACTCTTGTCATAATTACGCGCTCCGAAGGAGCGGAGGCTTTGGAGATAAAGGGATTACATACATCTCATGAGGTCTGAAAAGATGGGACAGCATCTTCCATCCACATTTTCTCTTTTTTTTTTTTTACTGATATTGCAGTTGCCACATTCTGTGGAAGAATATTGCAGAGCAGGCTCCCCTCTAACCCTGCAGTTCCCATCCAATCTGGCACAGGTAAATTGAATCCGTCCACCCTTAGGGATGAGCTTTTGGAAGAGCCTGTTGGCAAGAGCAGTGGGGAGAGAACTTAATTAGATTAAGATGCATTTCCGCAGTGTTTGTGCTGCGGGCTGTGCGGTGCTGGAGAGAGCAGCGCTCGGAGCTGGGGATGCCCTGGGATGCTCTTCCAGCCCTGGCTGCCTCTCTGCTGCCTGAGAAAAAGGAAAATGCTTCAGAGGTGTGAATGTCGGTGTAACCCAGCACAGGGCTCACCAGGGTGTGAACAAACCATGTCCTGAGCTGCTGTCTGCTCCTGGCCGTGAGCCGGAGGCAGCAGCCTGGCAGGAGGGCAAGGGCTCGGCTTGTCCTTGCCACAGCACAGCAGCTGAGGCAGTGGTGGTGGGCAGGGTTTGGCTGGGCACCCAGCCTTCATTCAGCTCTTGCTTGAGGCCTGGGTACTGATGGCCCACAGGTCTCATACTTTGACACCCTTACAAATGCTGGTTTGCTTTTCAATGTCTGTGTCATTTCTAAGGTTACTCGTTTACTTCTCTTGATAACTTCCTCCATAAGGAAGTGGCACGTCTGTTAGTTTCCAATGAACTGTTCCTTCTCCCTGGTATATACTTGGGAGTTTTTACTTTTGTAGGTTTGCTCTGCTGCACTGGGAAGGGATAATTTGGAGTCCCCAGTTCACTCTCTTCATGCTACTCATTATTTTCTATGCCTCTCCTGTGGTCTCTCTCCTTTTCATTACTAATCAGGTCTAGTCTTTTCAATCCTCCTTTGTGTGATAGTTTCATTTTACAAAAGCTGAACTAGTTTCTATCAGCTCAGTTGATGTGATCTTACTCATATCAAAGGTGTTTAACAGCCGCAGTCCCGTGTACTCACTGCAAGCTGAACTTAAATTGTGTCAAGTTCTGTGCTGCTTTGCGAGTGCAAGTGGGAATGTTTGTTACAGCTGTCTTTAAATTTAAATTTGGATGTTTTAAATGAATTAAATATGAACATGAATAATGCAGTTGGTAACGTAGCCTTTCTGCAATTAAATGCAAACTTTTTCATTTTGTCTCTCTGCTTTCAGGTTTTGCTATGCCGCAGTGTTTGTACTGACTCTGCTGTCTTGTGAGAGTGATGGGGAACTAGAGCCCATGACAGTTCAGTGGAGCCCTTGGCACTTTTGATATCTCGGTGAGTGAAAGATGTTTGAAACTCTGGGAGAGGCACTTCATCTACTACTAAAGGCAGCAAATCAGTTGGTCTTTTTACGTTTTTAAGGTAGCATCCTGCCGAAATGAATTTGCACATTGATCTGTCCTTTCAGGTTATAAATTCTGGAAACCAGCGCTCCGTAATGGTGTAGTTCATGCTTGGGAGATTATCTTGATCTCCACAAGCAGGAAAAACACAGCTTTTGAAAACAAGGGGAGTTTTAACTCTGGTATGCAGCTCTGTGCAAGTGTCAGGCTCTGGAGATGGACCATTGCAGCGTGTGCTGGGCTGTGGAAATCTCAAAGGCTGTATTTGATGCAACAGTAAGGTTGTGTCCTTTGTGCCTTGGATCCTGCCAGCAGGTCTTCATCAGGGGCATGTTTGTGCCTGAGGTGATTCTGGAAGATCTGTCTCTGTGGATAGCCCGGTTTTGCCCCTTGGATACCAGACTGTAGCTTCTGCTATTTATTACTTTCACATTTTTGCAGTCTTCAGCCCCTGAATGGAGTAAAGGCCATGTCCATTGGTACCGTGGTGCTTCTGTCCTGCCGTGCCTGTGAGCTTCTCTGTTCTGCCTTTATCTCTCTTCTCTCTACACTGAAGTCTCCTCACTGAGGCATTTCAGCCTTGTCAAAACCTATAGAGTGATTCCTCTTGCCATCCAATCTGTTGTCAGTGAGATAAAGTCCCTGGGTGTTTCAGGGTGGAAGGAGCTTTTGGAGGTTGTCTGGTCCAATGCTGCATGCAGAGATGGGCTGACTTTGAAGTCAGAGTCAGCTACAAGGTTAGATCAGTCTGGCAGGGGAGGGGGCTTGTGATGTTTGGAGCATCTCCAAGGGTGGAGATTTCACAGCTCCTCTGGGCAACTATAAATTAGAGTCAGTGGAAATCATTAATTCCCAGGCCTGTTAGTGAAGCTCAGGGCAGCAGAGGGGCAGCTCCTATCTGTGCTCCCTGTGACCAGGGACAGGACCCAAGGGAATGGCTGGAGCTGTGTCAGGGGAGGGTCAGGCTGGACGTCAGGAAAAGGTTCTTTCCCCAGGAAATGGTCATGACCCTAAGCCTGCCAGAACTGAAGGAGCATTTGGACAATGCCCTCGGACACCCCCAGGGCGGGACTGTTGGGGTCTCTGTGACAGGCCAGGAGCTGGCTTTGGTGATCCTTGTGGATCCCTCCTGGTTTGATTGTACCAGTTTCGGGAGAGCTGGGGTACGCAGTGTCTGTCTCCATGGCTGAGGAAGGGCATCCCTGCATCCCAGGGCAAGAGCTGCTCCCTGTCCCTGCGATGCAGTGAGGCTGGTGGCTCCCATCTGGCTGTGTAGGTCCAGCTGCCCCTGGGGCAGGCAGGCTGAAGCCATGCATCATGGAGTTTGGCTCTGCCTCTTCTCTAGGCATTACATGACTGAGCACACTAATAGTTTTGCTTTTTTTTTCCTTGAGTTATGATTTTACAGGCTTAACCCATGTGTTGCTGTCCTGTGATATGAGACGTACAGGGGATCTGGGTGGTGCAGAGCTGTGTCAGAGACTCATGAAGGCTGACAGGAGTCAGGCTGGGGCTGTTGTGTTTGGACAGTTTCTTGGAAGCAAGAAAGCATTTTGGAGTGCAATGTCCTTGAGCTGGCACTCATGTGGCTCTCAGCAAAGTGGGACTCCCCATGCAGCTTAAGTCTCCTCCTTTGGGGAAAAGTCACCATTTGTTTATTTATTTATTTAAATTGGACATTTACAACATCTGATTCTCTTCCATGACATGAGATCTTGCTGAGAGCCTGCTGCAGTGCTGGTTGAGGAATACCAGCAGTCAGCTCTGTGCTTTATCAGTGTCACAGAATTACAGAATCATTAAGGTTGGAAAATACCTCCAAGATCATCAAGACTGAACACCACCACACTGAGTCCACTACACCAGAGCACTAGTGCCACATCCAGTCATTTCTTCAGTACACCACCACCTCCCTGGACAGCCTAAATGCTTGACAACCATTTCCGTGAAGAGATTCTTCTGATCTCCAACCTAAACTTCCCTTGGCACATCTTGAGGCTGTTTCCTCTTGAACTGTCCCTTGTTCCCTTAAAGAAGAGACTGACCCCCACCTGTCTGCCCCAGAGAGTTGTGGAGGGTGAGAAGGTCCCCCTGAGCCTCATTAGGGTTATTCCCACTGTGAGGATGGAGGGTGCAGCAGTGCAGCCTCCTGGCCATAACCAGGGCCAGGTCCTGGGCCATAACCCTTCACAAACCCTGTCTGAGCAGCTCAAACACAGTCACAATTTTTTTCCTCAGATACTTCTGAAGGGAAGGGGTCCCACATCCCTGCCAGCAGGGCTCTGAGGTGCTCAGGCTGAAGCATCTTTTCAGAAGCCCTCAGAGGAGCACAGGAACTCCTGTGCCAAACACATGAGATTTATGTGTGTGGGTACTTGAGAAAGTCCCACAGACGGCAGAGGGGCAGAGCCAGAGGTGGTGAATGCTTGTCTGGTGCCTTTATATATAAACACATTTCAACCTGGGTTTTTATGTCTAGGGGACTTTTCCTGCCAGGACTGCTAGTCTTTAATAAAAATGACTAAAGAAAATTATGAAAAGAAGCTTTAAAAGTTGTAAATAACCTTTCACATGTAGGTTACCTTCTGCTATTGAAAGGGAAACCAGCTTTACTCTTTTCACAAGTGTGTACAGACACACACACTATTTAGGAGAGGGGCAATAAGTGACTACTGTGCACCTTTTGATTTGGATTTAAAAAAAAAACAGAATTTTTTTCCTTTAGTATTTAATATTCCTTCAGTATTTTTCTTCTCAGAGTATTGCTCAGTTGCATGTAAAGAGGCTGCAGTTTGTAGAGCTGTTACAGAAAATTAAACTCTATTTCTCTTACATTTAGAAAAAGCCTGGTTTTCAAAACCCCAAATTCTTGCCAAGTTGGATCTGTAAATAACCCTTTAAGCAGCTACTCGGTGCTGCGTCTTGAGACAGCTTCCTCCTCCTCCTGACTGCCCCACTGTGAACAAAATGGAATTATATTGATACAATTAATCTTTCATTAGTTAGTGGAGTGTCAAAACATGCTATTCCTGGCTTTCCTAAGGGCTTGTTTGTGGCTCAGCCATTCATTTGGATGTTTTCTGGCAGGGCTTAGCAGGGCTTTGTGGGTGCAGCAGGCCCTACCCTGTGAGAGTGGAGCACTGGGTCCCTGTACATGTCCAGCAAACATCTCCCAAGAGCTCTGATTTTTCAGGAATATTTCTTTATAACAAGAATGCAAATTCCTTTGCTTGTTGGGCACAATCCAGCCAGTTTTCCTCCAACCAGGAAGAAGAAAATGCAGCACAACTTGGACGCTTGAGGCAGTACTAACAGCAAAAGTATTTCCTGGGTCATTGTCCAATTTCTCATCCTTATTCCCCAGAACTGCTGTGAGCAATTTGGATTGTAAGTGGCAAGCTGGGGATTGCTGTGCTGCTTTGCCAGATTTAATGTTGTGTTTCCATGTGTTTTCTTTCATAAATTCCAGCTCTGCCTCCCTTTGTTAGTGAGTGGGAGCAGCCCCTCCTTCCCCGCACACACTCTGGACCCGCTGTAGGGATAGTAAGGAGACAGGCATGTGCTCCTTGTGCTTACTTATTCTGCTCCTGCTGCCGTGAATTTGACACCGTCCACAAATTGGAGAAAGTCTTGTAGTTTCAGGGGGCGAAATGAGTTGTGTGTTTTCTGTGCAACCCCAGGTGACAGAGCATGTGTTTCCCCCCACCGTGTGGTGAGTTAATGGTGCAGATGACTGTGTGCTCCAGAATGGGGAATTTTCTCATCTTTATTTCTTTTGTCCTAGACATCTTCAGTTCTGTAAGAGCAGCCCAGTCCCAGGATAAGGACAGCAGCAGGAGGTAGAATGCGGAAACCAGGCCCTCAGAAAGGTGAGCAGTGATGCTTGGACCAGCCAAGGGCCCTGCAGTGAGCTGGTGTGGCCTGGAGGGCCAAGTGCCTCAGGGGGCTGACAGTGGGGTGGGAGCTGAGGGGATGTGGCTGGAAGCCCAAAAGAGTTGTGTGTTTCTCGATCAGTGTTCAGAGAGCAGTTCATCAATCCACCCCTGTGACAGGAAGAGGAGAGTCCTTTTTTGGGGCATCCCTGCAGCTGGTGGAGCACAGCGTCAGCAGCGAGGGTGCCCTGCAGAACCCACGGCACCATCTGGCAGAGCTCCCAGCATGAGGCAAACTGCCTGTGCTGGCACAGGCCTCCCCCTCTAATGAGGCGTGAAACCAGAGACCAGCCTACCTTGTGGAGAGGAAATCTGTCAGGAGGTTACCCTGCCACCGAGTCCCTTGGCCCCTCACGCAGCACGTGCTTCCTGGGTCCTGCGTCCCCAACAAAAAGGGTGAAGCCCGGCAGGCTGCCTGCAGTCGAGTTGCTCTGGCTTCTTGTGCTTAACAAAAATATTGATTTTTCTTTAGTGCTGTGCCATGCATGTGCGTTTGACTGGAGTGATCTCATCACATGCGCTCCAGAGGAGGGGGGAAGGGAGAAGCGAGAGGATGGAGCATCCTCCACAGCTCTTTGTTCACATCTGCTCCACACTCCCAAGGTTTATTGCAGGAGATTTCTATGCTCGATTTCTCTCCTCCCTTTATTTTTTTTTAAATGTCTCCTTTGCTTCTGTCGTGGTTCATCTTACAGCAGCATTATCCTCTTCCTAACACTGCTTGTCCTTTAATGAAGTGAAAATAAATGAAGGAAAGCAGGGAATGGGGAGACCCTGCTGCGAGGCAGCTGGAGGGCTTGGCAATAAAGGAGGCTGGTTGATTAGTCAGCAGCGTGGCCGAGGCCCGGGCTGGCTGGATTCAGCCTCACTCACAGCTTGTTCTCTGTGCTCCTGGAGCCTCCAGCCAGTCTGCCTCTGTGACCTGTGCTCGGAATGCCGGGCCATAGGTTGCAGAGGCAACACCTGCACCGTGCACATGTGGGTTTCTGTCCTACTTACCTGCTTTTTTAATAATGCATTGAACTTTCGCTGTTTCTTTATTTGTCTGCAGAAATTCTTGTTTCTCTCTGCTGCTTTTGTATCCTGCTTAATGAGGATTTTTGCATGTTAAAGGTTAAGAACAAAATGTACCTTCACCTGCAGAGTATGGTGAGAAGCTCCTTTGAGTACATGGATGCTGTTAGAGCTGTCCTGCAGCACTGAAGGGAGCTTTACCCACCCAGGGGGCTCTTTTGCTTCTGACTTAAATACTTTATGTCCTTTATTCTTGCTTTCTTGGGGAGATAGCACAATACTGTGCCTCATGGAAATGCATTTATTAGGAAGGGTGTCCTCCAATCCTTTCCATTCATTTATGTCTCTCCAAGGAGGCTCTTTGTCTGGCCCATGTCTAGTGATGCTGTGGCCACACTCCATATGTCCCTCGTGTTCGTTTAAGGGATGCTGATCTGGCATCCCTCTGTTGGGCTGGAGGCAGTTGGAGGCAGGGTGGGCATCCCCCACTTCTTGCTCTATCACTTCCCAGAGCAATAAAACCTGCACGCTGTCCTGTCCATTGTGCTGAAAGGAACACGTCAAGAAGAGAAGATTGTAAAAATAATTCTCCCAAAGGAATTACAGACACATTAAGACACCCCAGGCCACTTCAGAAGCAGCTCTTAGCCTACCTCTTCCAGCTGCTTGTCAGGAGATTTCAAAACTCTTCCTTTCACAATGAACTGCTTTTCATGGGGGAAAGGCACATTCTGTAGGGCACTACCAAGCTGCTGTCTACAACAGCCCTAAAAATGGGTCTGTAAAATAAAAGGAGCTGGAGTGCAGCAGCACTCCCAGGATGTGCTCCTGGCAGCAGCAGGTCGAGGAGCTGGCTCAGAGTGAGCTCTGCCATGGCACAGGGATTCTTCATCCCTCCTTTGGGCTGGAGGCTGCTGGAGGCCAGGATAAGCCTTCCCCACTTCCTGCTCTATCACTTTCCAGAGCTGTCTTGAGAACTTTAATTTTTTTGGAGCTCTGAGACCCAAAGCTGTCATGAGCAAAGACAGCTCATTTGAGCTGCTCTGCACAGCTGGTGCTGCTTTGCTGTGCTCTCTTCCAAGCTGCAAGGGACACAAGGAAACCTGGTGTTGTACGTGGAGAGGGCGCTTATGCAGATTTTCAGAGAAGTCCTCTCCCTGTCACCACAGAGGGTTGAGGCTGTTTGTGTGGAATAACCTGGAGTTGATACACAAGGAGCCATTCTGCGCCGAAGATTCACACGAGCCACTTTTAGTGGCTATTATGTTTGTTCCTCTCCAGCCCTTCTTCTCATAGCTAAAATGATGGAGCTCTAGCAGTTTGCTGTTCTTTGCTATTGCTTGTCACTGAAGGAGAACAGTGGCTGGTGGGAACTAAACAGGGATTGAGGTGCAAATTCAGATACCTCCTGTCAGGTACCTGCATGAGCTGTGGGGAGGAAGGGAGCACACCCCAGAGACAGAGGCAAATCATCCGTGTTACTGGGGAGGATAGGGAGGTCACTGCTCTCCTCTGAAGTGCCTGTAGAACAGACAGTGCAGAAGGGTGCATTATCTGTCTCCTTTCCCTGACACAAATGCTCTGTTTCTTGTCTCAGCCATAGACTGGAAAGATGGTAAAAAGCACAAATACAGCCGCCCGTCAGAGTCTCCCTCCCAGTACCAAGGTAAGAGAGCTCCCTTCTTCCTCCCTGCTTTTTTTTCGCCCTCCCTTCTCCCTGTTGTGATTTCCAAAGATTCTTTTTGACAAGTGCATGGTGCAGCAGTGAGGATTGGTGATCCCCTGTGAGAAACTCTGAGCGGCTCATCACTACCCAAAGCTTGGGCACATCCTCGTAGGGTTTGGGCCTGGAGAAGGAAAAGATCTGAGGAGACCGTAGTGCCCTTTCCAGTGCCTCAGTGGGCTCCAGGAGAGCTGAAAAGGGACTTTGGACAAGGCTCTGGAGTGACAGGACAATGGGAATGGCATCACACTGTCAAAGAGCAGGGTTAGATGGGATATTGAGAAGAAATTCTTCCTTGTTAGGGTGGGGAGGCCCTGGCACAGGGTCTGCAGAGAAACTGTGGCTGCCCACTGATCCCTGGAAGTGTCCAAGGCCAGGTTTAGAGCACCCTGGGACGGTGGGAGGTATCCCTGCCCATGGCAGGCAGTGGAAAGGAATGGGCTTTAGGTCCCTTTCAACCCAAAGCATTCTGTGATTCTGCACAGTGAGGGGGTAAAACTGCCACATCTTTCTGGCACAGAGCACCCTGTAATCCAGGCTGGAAGGATTTGGGTCAAAGCTTCATTGGGACACCTCTGGGGAGAGCAGGACAGACCAGATAGCACCCTGATGTTTCAGAGCTGTTAGTTTTGACCCGCACATTGTCACATTTTACTGGGCAGGGCAGTGAGCAATGGAAGCTGTCACCGATAGTGCACACGCAGCTGGATTGATGGCTGAGCAAAGAGCCTGGGATGGGGCAGTGGGACAGGCAGGAGCTGTGCCTGTGGGAGAGCTGACCCCTCGGGATATCAGCTGTGCCCAGATCTCAGGGACAGCCGCTGTCACCTTGGATCTGTGAGCCCAGACGATGGTCTGCTCATTTTCATACCGAGCTGGCTCAAACTGTGCTGCTTTCATGTGCTGCTTTAGTGCTCCTTAGCAGCCACACATATGGGCTGCAGACTTCAGTGGGATGCCTTGATCTGGGTAGGGCACGTTCTCCTTCACAGATGTGACCTGAAACACACATGTATTGTTTCAGTTGGATTGATGACCCCTCGGGAGCCAAAATGCTAATGGAGCCCAAACCAGACTTCAGTTAAAGATATAAACAGAAACTCCATCTTCATTTAAATTCTGGGCAAAGGATCAGTGTTAAATACAATATGAAGAGAATCAAAACATGAGGGTGCAGAGCTGCTTTGTCCACAACTACTGCAGTTTGACCCCTTGGGTGTGTGGAGTGTTTTGTTTGGAGTAAATATTTTTGAAGGTTAAGACATCAGAGCCCAAATCTGACTCTCTGCCTGGAAATAATATCTGCCTTTGGCATGAGCACACAACAAGGAGCAAGCTTGCCTTTTCCAAGGCAAGCACAAGTGACAGACAGTCACCCCAGTGGCATTTCCACAGCCAAGTCACAGGGAGTCACATGGGTTCTTGGCTTTTGTTTGGCTCACAGATGTAGTTGCAAAAACAGGGTATTTCTCATTTAAGTGTCTTTCACTCATTTCTTCCTGTGAAGAAGTTCCAGTGTGCTGGAGAGAGGCAGAGAGGGACTTGGGACAAGGGCCTGAAGTGCAGGGTTTCTTCTCATGCTAAGGGTGTGGTGGCAGCTTCCAAATGCAATCTGCAGTTTTTACCTTGGTTTGAGGGTAGTCTTGAAAAAGAAGTGCAGGTTCAACCTGTGCTTGCCCTGCCATTTGTGTGTAAGGGGATGGCTGGTAGTGAAGAGAGAGGGAGGGGGGGAGGCTGAGCACCGCTGTATCAGCTCTGTCTTTTCTTAGAAGTCTTTCTGCTCCTTCTGCTTTTTGTTGCAAAATAAATCACCAGAACCATTAGCCATAGGAATCAGAGAATCACAGAATATC
>WAAG01019700.1:0-11573 GCA_013390105.1 Tichodroma muraria | reverse complement strand
ACTCCCCTGAAAAAAAAATCAGTATATTGTTTTGACTACATTTCCTTTTTTCAGAAGAACCTATATTTGTACTAAAATTTTCTTTCTATACTGGGTTACATATTTTACTATATTCATGGTTGTGTCCTTTTTTAAAAAGGCAATAATGTTCTTCTTTTCTGTAGAAAGGACACACAAAAAAAACATTGTGAATATTTTTTTATTTCTGACTTACCTACTAAACCTGTCATGGAACTGAGCACAATTTTACACAAAATCTTGTGGGTTCCAGCATGTCATCTCTTTTGTATTAGGGTGGAAGAGAAGACATGAACTAGAAGACTCCATGAGGGAATAGAGACCTCAGGTAGCCTTTCTGCTTGTTACGTACTCAAATATCTGCCTTTAGTTCACTGTAGACAAGCTGTGAGCTCCAACCAGCAAACATCTGGCGAGGTACATCAGCCTTCATGGTCTTGGCAGCACTTGAAGTGACATGAGATTGGTTTCAGTACTGTCCTATTTGTGACTTGTGGTGGTTTGAGGTTGATAGAATAAAGTGGACAACGAAGAGCAAGGTTTATTACCTCTCCTAATTCTCAGATGCTCACCCTGAAACCCTGGGAAAGCCTTGTCAGGTGCGTTGTGGAACAGCAGGAGACTCGCCAGGCTGTGTAACACTGGTGGTGTGACCTGCAACGGGACATACAGACTGCTCTCCTTTTGCCTATCTAGGCAAGTGCCTCAGCTGTACCTTAAACTTCATTTATCTATATTCTGCTTGTTACTCTCCTGTGTTCTTTATTCATATTTTCTGGTTTATTTGGTGTTTTATGTTTACTGACCCTCACTGTTTCACTGGGAGCTTTTTTCTTAGCTTTTGATTTCAGTCTTTTACTTGATTCTTATCCCCAGTGCAAAATTCAAGGTAGTATTTTACTCTTTGGATGCATACAATCAAACACAAATGCCTGATTTCATGCATATTTCTAGTCCCTTTAAATTCACTGCTACTTTCACTTTAATTTCAGTGAAACTGATGTGCAAAGTACCTGCTTAAAGTTAAGCATGCAATTGATAGCAAAAAAAGGAAGTTTATCAGTATGACTATTCAGTTATGTAAGAATTACTGTAATGTCTGCTTTTTATTTTGTAATGTGCTGAAAGAAATCACTTCTTTCTCTTATCCTTAACAGACTAACAATGGAAAGATTTTATCTTTCCCCATATGCTCCTCACTTCTGCTTTTTCCAGTTTATTCTTGAACATTATTTTGACCTCTAAATGATGATGTACACAGGTTAGTAACATTTATCTTTTAAAGTTCTAACCTTCAGGTTTTGTACAGAGCATCAAATAGGAAGTTGAGGAATGAATACAAAATGTTTAATTCTGTTTTCCATGCAGAGGATTCAGGAAATTGGCAAAAAATAATTGCAGGGGGTTTTATTTTATGCTTCAAGTAAATAAGCCTGACTTTGTGATGTTTGTACTCTTCCTGTATAAAGACCAAGTGACTGAAAATACTGGATGGATTGATAGGGATTTATTTTGCAGTAGTACGAGTCTAGTGTGTTTTTTGAATGTGAATGTGAGCTCATTGGCAGGGTTTGCACACAGATGTGTGGCATTAACACAGTGGATAATTGGATATTGCAAATGAATTATCTAAATGTGGTGACTAACAGGATAATGTCCCTAGCTGATGTATTCAACACTCCTTTAACATTAAGATGAAAAAAAAAAAAGTTATAAGAATAAATGTGCCTCTTTACATTTGATTTTTTAATCAGTAACAGACTAAATTTTCATTATGCAATTAACTGTATGTATGTGTGCACATATATTCTTATATGTGGAATATATCCTCTCAGCAATAAGCATATGTGTATAGAGAGATGTATGTTTCTAGTATCTATATGCTGTTTTAGTAGATATATGACATATATTAAAATAAAAGATTCTACCAGAGGGCCTTAGTACATTAAGAAAAAGGTTGATTGTATGTCTCAATGACAGAGAAACTCCTGTTATGTCTTTAAGGCTTATGAGGGCAATGTTTAGATAAATAAATAAAAAAAGCCAAAAAAGAGATGCAGCTATTAGGGGCATTATACATTATCAGAGATAAAGATCAGTCAGGAAAGGTGCACTGATATTACCAGTTAAAGATCGAAACATGATCTTTTTCTTACACTTTTAAAATATTTAATAACCTTATTTTTGTTCAATCGCATTATGTAGTGGTTTGCCTTCATCAATACTGTCCCTTGTTTCATACAAACTACATTTTCAATTTTTACAGTAAAATACTGATGTCTACTGTATTTGGTATTTTTCCAAGCTTTATTTTCTTCCCAGTTAAAATATAATGAAAATATCATTGTGATTTATCCTTTTAGGTCCTACTGAAAACTAAATCACTTTCCTCTCTGAATCTTTATTGGTAGAGTATTATTGATTTTATTGCCTAAATAAGCCAAAGTTTCCAAAACCATGATTACCATCTGCAAAAATGGTTAAAACATAGCATAACATTATTCATACGGTGTGACCTGCATCCTGTTTCTTATTTGTCTAATGTGCCTGCAATGGTTATTTCTTTTTATTATTCTGAGGGATGATTTAGGTGTCAGATATCCTAAAATACTTGCAATATTTTCTTTGAAATTTAGCTCTGGAACCAATTTACTCTTTATCACTGTAGGTAAAAAAATTGCTTGGTCTTAATTGTCCAAATGTAAAATTACTTTTCTTGTCACTATTATTGTCAACTGAATTAATTTGTTTCCTAAAGTATATGACTGTGCTGCTGCTACCTTGAAATGTAGACGTTCTGGCTAAAACTTAAGACACATTTCTCTATAATATTTTTTTTTAAAGTAGCTACACAACACATTCAGTGATTTCATTTCAAGCATCAGAGTTTAGTTTACTTATGCCAGGAAATAAATTCTATATTACCTTGGTCTTCTGTTGTTTGTGCTTTTAATGTGATTTTGGGGGGCTATTTAGTGTGGAATTTTAGATCATAACAGTGTCATTTGTGATATCAAATTAAATTCTCCTTCACTTTTTAATGGATTAAAATAGTATTTTACAAAAAAGCTTTTCAAGTTTGCTTGCTAGGCTGTGCTTCAAATATAAATTCAGAAAAACAGATAACTTGCATTTCTGTCATCTTGAAAACTATGCACAATACTGGGCATAAAGGTCACAACATTTTTAACTATTTAAATTCATAAAATGTTCAAAGCAGACTAAATCCATCAAAGGACTCGCTTCTGGCTGACTTACGTACACCAGATGGATGTACATGCTGTTAAATTAATTTTAATGGGTTTGCCTTAAAAGGTGTGTGTTTAGGTGTGCCAAAGACCAGACATTTGTATGCAGTGGGGAAAGAATAATATTTTACTTCTGGGGTGTTGTGGTTTAACCCCAGTGATGAACCCAGCCCCACGCAGCCGCTCGCTCACTCCCCCACCAGCGGGACCGGGGAGAGAACCAGGAGGGTAAAGGCTGGAAAACTCTCGGGTTGAGATAAGGACAGTTTAATAGGGAAAGCAAAAGTTACACACACAAGCAAAGCAAAACAAAGAATTAAGTTAGTTCTTCCCATGTGCAGGCAGGTGTTCAGCCATTCCCGGGAGAGCAGGGCCCCACCACACGTAACAGTGACTGGGGAAGACAAACCCCAACGCTCCAAATACCCCCCTCTCCTCCTTCCTCCCCCCAGCTGATATACAGAGCATGATGTCTCGTGGTCTGGAATATCCCTCTGGTCAGTTGGGGTCACCTGTCCTGGCTCTGTCTGCTCCCACCCTCCCAGGCACCCCCAGCCTCCTGGCCACTGTGGCCATTTGAAAAGCAGAAAAGGCCTTGGCTCTGTGTGAGCCCTGCTCAGCAAGAACAAAAACATCTCTGTGTTATCAACCCATGTTCAGCACAAATCCAAAACACAGCCCCACACCAGTTCCTGTAAGATTAACTCTACCCCAGCCAAAACTTCTCTTAACCCCCACGAGGGTAGGGGGGAGGGGAGTAAGAGGAGAAGGCAGAAAGTGTAATGAAAAAATGCCAGGTGCAAGAAGGGGGTTTTCAGGGCATGTAAGGCTGTAAGAAATCGTGTGTTATTATGGGAACCATCTTTTGTAAGAAGCAGAATCTTCCAAAACAACTTTCTTTAGAGATTTTGAACACTATGTTAATAAATAACTGACTTAAGATGATGGCTGTATCCCTGCAAATTAATGGAGGAGGTTTCTGACAGTACATGTATATGGTGCAGGGTTTAAAATGGAAATTTAAGACATGACATAAAAAAATGGTTTTGCTTATTCCGGAGTGGATAAGGTTATTATTATGTATGTATGTTTATTGCTTACACAGTTAGCAATTACTAATGCTGATTCCATAAATAACCAACTTTTGTACTTCATTTTGACATGAAAGTCAAATGAATTTCTTTACAAACTAAAATAAAAATTATAGCTGAACTCTAACCACAAAAAATATGTAATACAGGCCACTACTGCTTCCTATTTACAACAGGGTTACAGGTAGAGCATGCTGAACATTTAAAACAATGCCTGGACACCTGTGTCCAGCCTGAGGTTAACGACAAAAAGCTTTGAATGTGCGTGTGAGTTACAAAGCAGCAGTTTCTGTGGGCATCCTGCTTCTCCTGCACCAACTCTCCCCACCTCTGTACTGTAAAGCCTTTGACTTTGCATTTTATTTTATGAGGAGGAGTCTCTTTTTGAGCAAAAGCACAACTACCAGAATCATTGCCATAATATACTTGCAAAAATATGCTGAATTTTGAATTGGTTCATGATTTGAGGTATAGACATGTAAGTCAGGATCTGATTTACATTCATTTCTGGTTTAGTTGTAGACTTTGGTTTTGAGTATTTTTTTTTTCCTTTCGCCCTTCCCTCCTTGAGTCTATCCTGATTTCATCATTACCCGCATGGGTAAAGGACTAGCTTTTTTTTTTTTGTCTTTGTACTTATCCTAATGCAAGTACTTTCTTTGTACTTGTCCTAATGTCTGAAGCTCTTAGATGAAGCCATAATTGTAAAATGATAAAAAAATTACATATAAAACTTAATGGGAAATGAAAACATTTTCTAATCTTGGAATGGAAAGGGGAATAAGAATTTGAGGGAGCAAAACCTGATCAGAGTGGTGGAATTTCATCTTCAGTTATACCTGACCTTTTCATCATAACCAGCAATTTAAAAACAGTCTTAAATATTAACTTAGCTGCAACTTGATAACATGCTATGAGAGCTTTGCAGTCTCAGAAACATGGAAAAAATCCTACTGATGAATTTCCTCATATAATACAGAAGCTGCTCATTCCTTAAAAATGTGCTTGAACGAGAAAGGGAAGCAGTGTTGCATGCTGAAAGGGAAGCAGTGTTGCATGCTGAAAATGTCACCAGAAATGAGAACCATTAGCAGAACGTCATGACACACGTTTGGGGGGAGAGATGGCGACTGCAGCCACACTGCAAAGGAAGATATTTCAAAGGGAATTCCTGAGTTCAGGAAAGGCACACAGGTGTGAAGCGTGTCTTTGCGGAGATGAACAGGAAAGAGTATTGCAGTTAGCCAAGAGGCAGCAATTTATAT
Organism: Tichodroma muraria; assembly: GCA_013390105.1. Classification (NCBI taxonomy): domain Eukaryota; kingdom Metazoa; phylum Chordata; class Aves; order Passeriformes; family Sittidae; genus Tichodroma; species Tichodroma muraria. The sequence continues at coordinate 5,951 of WAAG01019700.1, read as the reverse complement.
TATGCATCTGAGGATCCTGCAAACAGCAGCAGGATCCTCAGGGGATGTATTTCTCAAACTCTGGAGAAGCTGAGTCTTTTCCTGAGACATGTAAACTTTGTCGAGAGCAATCCAGGTTTTCACAGAGGAAATGACAACCAGCTACCTAGATTTCCCTGCTTATCCCAAAGAAATGAGCTGTTAGCCACTAGAAGTAGTCTGCAGTTCCCTGTAAAATATACAAATGTAAAACCACAACCTTTAAAGCCATCTGACTTTGAGGAATTGAGCAGCCCCTCTAAAGCTTTGCAGTTTTTTGAGCTAAATGGTGTTCTGCAAGACAGCAGTTTGGAAACACTGATGTTTGTTAGTAATATTTACTAGCCTGTAAACAACAGAAGTTCATCGTGTGTCTGATCAATGTAAATATTTAAGGAAAAAATACAGAACTGACTTTCAGCTCTATAGGTCTTACTAAAGGAAGTCAATAGATGAGAATAATTGGACCTGGTCCTTGATTTTTTTTTTTCTAGTTGATCAGTGCATTTAAGTCTGTATAAAATAACCTTAGAAGGGTGAGGCAGATTTGCTCTTTATGGCGTGAGAAAATCCAGGAAATTTTTAAACAAAAATTTTCTGTAAAGACTTTATTTTAATCATCATAAAGAAAGGAGGAGATATTATATACATCTTAACATGGTTCAATCAGTATTTTGTCTGATGCTAGTAAAGGCAGGATTCTAAGTCTGATTGGCAGAAGGAACCCTAGGGCTAGCCACTAAAGATGGCCATTATCATTTATTAAACAGGTGTTGAAATGAATTGGTCTTTTATCGTAATGCAGATTTACAGTGCATTAGGCAATCCATTTTTCAATTTAGTGTACTGCCTCTAATAAATTAACAGATGTCGATTGATTTTTTTCCTTCAGTCCCCCTGTTTACACCTGACAGCCAATGCTTTATAGCTGAGCAGTTATTTGAAGTTATAAACATTATAATTAGCAATTTTTTAATTAGGCTGACAATTAACAAGAGATTTCCAAAGCTGCTAATTTGACATGTCATACTCTCCACAGTGTTTATGTTAACCACTACTTGAGTGAATTCAATTGAACAGAACTACAGTGTCTGAAAAATCAATCTCAGAAGAACCCTTTTCCCCACTTGGGTAACATTATGGCACTTCAGGCAGAGAAGTGGGACTTCAATGAAATTTTACAATATGACAATTCCAATACTTGAAGTTTAAACAACGTGCCCATGTTAGCTCAGAGATGCAATTAATTGTGATGTGCCAAACATATGCAGGGTCTGGGTTCTTTTGCTATTGTTAGGCTTTAAGGGTTTTATTTTTTAAGGACTAGGACCAGAAGAAAACCAACAACCATACAACTCCAGTCAACAGTGTCTCAGCCCAGAACATAACCTTAGCCCTTTGCGTTGAGCAAAGAAAATGGACACTATGTCATTCTAGTGTGTTTGTGGTTATTGATGAAATCTGTGTAGCTTTTCCAGTAGCATTCTGCATATCCCATACAAACTGGGGTAACATGTGAATAGAAGTATTATAGAGGTCCTGCTGAAGCAGGTGGGAGTCTTCTGGCTCTCTCCAGTAACCTTCCTCACAGGCTGTACAAAATGGCCTTCTTTCTCACTGGATTTCTTGTGTGAGCATTACCCATGGAATGTTACTGCCACTCCTGGCACAGAGGAGGCTGGGTGGATGCAAGGCAGTGATGACGCTGGAGTGCTCAGCAAGAGAGAAAGGGGCTTGGATATGGAAAGAGACAACTGCTAAGAAGTTGCCTGCCAACACTAGGGTGAAGATAAAACAGTGGGGCAGCCCGAGAAAACATGTTTCCGGTTGATTTGGGTTGAAAGGATGTGTTCTTAGGTAATTTCTGTGAAGATATTTAATCACATGCACTTTGTAAAAGAAACAAGGCTAGCTTTTAAATGCAAATAGACCTGATTTTGACTGAGAAAGCTTTCTGCCTCAAAGAACATGAGTATTTCCTTCTCTATCATAGGCATTTTCTTGGTTTTATTTCACAGGGGCTTTTTGAATCAAGTCATGTACTTTCATCAGATATACTTCTCTGTATTCTGCTTCTGAATTGTCTCATTCTTTCCACTGATGGCTTATCTGTGGAAGAACCAGGAGCCCTTTACAACAAAATAACAATAAAAAGAAAGAAAAAATGCAAGTCCTTGCATACCTTTTAAAAATCTCCCTTCTTTAATCTTTTGCGGCCATCCAAACACATCCCTTTCCATGTGAACCTTTCTTCTCTGAGGTCCTCGCTTGTAATGGAGCAAGACACATCCCTAACTTGGTGAAGTACCAGGAGGAAACAGAATACACAGAAATCACCCCTCTCCAAAATAGTCACACCCTGCAGACTTCACCCAGGAACTCAAAAGAAAATCTAGACACAAAGTTAATTGAAATCTTGCATTCTAGTGATACCTCTACTGCCACATATCTGTGATTTTAGTCACTATCTGAACTTACCTGCTTTCCTAAAAAGTTCAAGAGAATGAATGAGGTGAGGGACTTAAAATTCACTTCATTGCAATAGTAATGTAAAGAAAATGGCCAATTTAAGGGGTGATCTCCATAAAAGTCTCAGGAGTTGATGATGACATGGTGTTGCAATAATTTCATTTGAATAGTGAAGAATTTTACTATCTAGGAGTTTTGCATGAAGTCACTCAAGAACAGGTCCTTGGCTGGTACATGCTGTCACAGGATCTGCCTCTGAAATATCTTCTTTTCTCACACAGAGTTAATGACTGAATTTTTAATTTCCTTTCAGTGACTAAATAGACACAGTTTTGGGTTCACATCCCAATATGTTTTAAAACTTTTAAGTGTAAATACTGGTTTCTTTCTGGAGCAATTAGAGAGTGTCTTAACCAAATGAGTTGTAATTAAATGCGTGAAGCTGTGGTGCTAGCATCTTACTATTTTTTGAGCTCTAACAGTCCTAATTAGTTACATGAATAATACGATGCTTGAGATGAGTTATATTGAAGAGTATGTCTAATACTTGTTTGATGTAAAATCCTGGCTGCTCATTTCAAACAAACACTGCTGCCAAGGAGTGCTATTAATGGGTGAAGTATCCAATTTGTTTTCTGTGGTACCAACACCCACCCCCGAAGCAGCAATTCTCCTCTGAGAATGAGTCAAAAAAAAAAAAGTATTTAATCATGACTAGCATTCACTGCAGAGCTCATCTTCCTTACGCTTATTGGGCAGGAACTAGGGAAAGTTCTGGATTGTGAAGATGTCCTTGGGAAACTAAGAATTAAGGAGAATTCAAGAAATGAATAGGCAGGGCCTTTCACAGTGAAATTTTTGAAATGGAAGAAGTGAGGGGAAGAGATAGTTTAAAACCTCAAGTAACGATTTCTAGATAAGATACATCAGGTCACAAGTGAGTCAAGAGGAAAAAAGGTAATTTCAGGAAAAAGTAGAGAAGGGAGAAGCATAAAGGCGAAGGGTACCTATTAAGGTGGGAGAAGTAAGTTCTAGGAAGTAATTACAAAAAAAGAGAAGAGGTTGTCCCTCTGTGCCAGCATGGGATGTGAAATCTCTATTTGAGATCTGGAGGCAGTGCAGGGTGCTGCAGGGGTGGGACTGTGGCACTGACAGGCTCCAGCCCATCAGGGCAGCAAACCCTAAGGTCAGGGTGAAGCTACACATACTCAGGGAGAGCAAATCCTGCTGTAAAGTTCAGTAAAATGATGCTTTGGGAAAGATGTGGGAAAGGGTTTAACTCATAGCAAACTGGTTGATGCCATTATAACCTTTTAAAACCCTTGCATAGTGTCAAGAAGGCCCCATCCCATTAGGAAAAAGTAGACAAAGGAGGCACTCTGTTAATGAATATGCCAGAAAAAGACATGATAAAAACTGTAATTGAGAAAACTATTTATTTTGAGCTGTTTGTTTAAGCACAGGAGGATTCCTAATGGAGCCATCAGACCTCACTCATTGGCTAATAGTTTAATTAGGCCCATCTGGTGGAGGCTGTGGAGAGAACTGTCCCAGCTCTCATATTGGCAGAGAGGTAATTTGTCATCCCGTGGCCCAGTGACTGGCACGCGAACATCTCTAAAGCCAAACAGAAGCTCAGCAATCTGTCTCACATGAGAATAGCTGAGAGCTATTGGAGGCATTTGTGTGGTTCACCTTGGCACACAGAGGAGAAATGAGACTATTGCACAGTACCCTTCAGATAACCTCGGCAGAGAAATTCAGGCACAGCCCCTGAAAGCCAAGTCAATCTTGCCATTGTCAGCCAACCCAAATGTAGGGAACAGTTTTTCCTTTCTTTTTCTCAACATCCCCTCTTCTATGACATCCTAATAAAACAATAGGGTAAGAATGTTTTCTCTTGGTTTCTGTTTAGGTACAAGTATATTTCAGATACAAATTTCACTCCTACTATGTCAAGAAACAAAAAAATTTCCCGTTTGGATAGGAGTAACTAGCTATTTTTAAGAAATCCTAGTTCTACAATATACTATCCAGCGATGAAGTTGCAAATAAGGAAAAGCACTGCAGAGACCTCATACAGCTGTAACCAGTCTGTAAGGTAAGTTGATCAAACTATGGGCATTCTGAATTCCTTTCCTTCTCTAGTTGAATTAACCTAGAGAAGGAAAGGAATTCAGAATGCTAACCGTAACTGCCTTAAATGCTGAAATCAATATTTTCTTCTCAGTCTAGTGTTACTGTTGGTATTAGTGTTTATAAGATGTTAAAACCACCACTTCAAGAGTAATACTTGAGAAAGCGTGGGACAAGATGCCAATGAAAGTTGTATCTCACTATGCCTATCCACTAGTATTTATGTGGCACTTAATCTAGTACAACCCACTGCCTTTTCCAAAACCCCAAAAGCACTTAATATGTCAAATATTTTATCAGCTCTTTTTTAACAGGCTCATATCAGGTTCTCTCCTGCTGACCTGTGATCCTTCTCCAAACTCTGGGTATCTGTGGCTGACACTGCCATCAGACTGGTAGGAGTGGGATAGACTGAGGTTCCCCTCTCCCAGAAACTTTAGTTTAAAGCTCTGTTCACCATCTGGGCATGCCCACAATCTGAGACACTTTTCCCATCAGCCCCACTTAGACCAAGTTTCTCAAAGTGAGTCCCATGGTCTCAGGAGCCAAACCCCTGGCTGTGACACCAGTCCTGTAACCATTTGCTGAACCACCAGATTTGACTGGCCCTTTCAAACCCTTTTCCTTTGACTAGGAGGATTGATGAAAAATTACTTGGGCTCCACTCCAGAGTCCCTTACTATCGCTCCATGGGCTCTGTAATCCTTCTTGATACTCCCCAGACTGCTGCTGGCTTTATCAGCCCACATGAAATAACTACAGTGGATGACTGTCAGTGGGTGGTGTGAGGCTTGGTAGTCTCAGGGTGGCATTCCTAGTATAAACCTCAGGTAAGGAATGTACCTCTCTAGAGAGTCTGTCAGGGCAGCAGATGGGTGCCTCTGTACTACTAATCACCAACTGCCTTTTCTTAGTTGTGCTAATTGTTACACAGGGAGTAGATCCAGCTTCATTACTCAACTCCAGCATCTCTCGAGGTGTGACAGGTCTTGACACTTGCAGAGTCATTAACACTTGAAGAGTCTGAGTAGCCTCAGAGGGGGCATCATAGCTTAAAAAAAAATCTGTATGTCAGTAAATCACTAACCTTGTACGTCAGGTATCTATATCTTAAGCAAAAAATTGAGACAACACAGAGATTGAAAGGAACTACTATTTAAGAACTGAAAGCAGCTGAAGTGATAGTTCAAAGTAATCTCATGGGCAAACAGTCCGTTGTGATCTCTTAATAATAAAAATTATTAGTATATTTAAATTATTTTTCTGTGTCTGGTGGTATACACCATCATTTTCTCAGTGTAGGTTTTGTCTTGGTTTGAGTGACAGGT
>WAAG01019697.1:205-14557 GCA_013390105.1 Tichodroma muraria | reverse complement strand
ATGTGAATGTTTTGTCCATTTTTCCTTGTCCAGGAATTCAAAATTGTGCAGTGGTGATGATGTGGATTCCTGAGGCTCTGGGACAGGACAACCAATCACACCGGAGTCTGGCATTCATGTGAGTCTGCTGTTCTCTTGTTGCCAAACAAAATATCCTCCAGGGTTTCCAGACAATTTTTAAGATTAAATAGAAGAATCAAATTTAATTAGCATACTTTATCAGTCAGATGACTCCAAATGTTTTTATGAGAGTTAAAGAGTACATTTGAATGATTTAGAGGGTTTTCATTTCTTAGCAGGAGCTAGACCTTTGTTTATGGTAAGTCAACATACCTGCATCAACTGAGACTCTTGTTCTACATCTCAAATGAATTCAGCACTTTGTAATTTGCTGGATAGAGAGAGGTGCATAGAAAAACAACTGGGGCTCTGTGTTCATTTGCAACAGGGCAGATGTGCTCCAATGCAAAGCAACCACTGGAAATGCTTCCATTTGATGTTATTATTTTGTTGAGGGTAAGGATTTGGAAAAAGGGGCTCCTTTGGGCCTGTAACAAATGGCTTACCACATCATGCTGTAAGTTTAAATGGAGGTAGCGTAAAGATTCTTTTGCCTTATTGATCTTAATCAGATACCCTCTTCAATTTTATAAAATATGATTATGCCAGAGTGATACTAAGAGTGTTGTTCTCCTGCGGTTCCTTATCTTTGGTTCCTTATCTTCAGTCTCTTATCTAAACATGCACTTGATTTTTCCCCTCTGAAATGCCCAATAATTTAGGAGCTGAAAGCAAATCCTTCCAAATAAAAGGTTTTGGCCCCAGTAAATCCAGAACCGAATAGTAAAATACTAAGGAATGACAGCAAATGATACATGAAACTTTGGAATATTAGGCCTAGAGCCAAAATATACAAGAGTGTCAAAGATGCAAGGTGGAAGAACAGGAAAGCCTTTGTCATCTGCAGCACTTGGGGAAATTTAGAATCATTTTGTATGCTTTTATTGGCCAAGGGGCAATGGATCCATGTTTTCTGGCAGTTCCCCGCATGTACTGTTTCAATTTAGAGTTTAATAATGTGATCTTGAATGATCAGGAGGGAAGGAAAGGGCAGCCTGTTTACAGGAAAAGGGCTTGTGTGCTGATGTTCATAAGGTGGCACCAGCACCATAGGGTGGACAGTGTGGGGATATGTATAATCTCTGGATATTTTAAGGAAAATATCAGGCCATGAGAATAAAATTTGAAGGCAAAAAAAGCCTGCAAAACATACTCAAACAATATGGGAGATAGATTATTAAGCCTTTTCTAGGAAAATCTGCTTCTGATAGAATGGAACAAAGGAAGAAAAGCCAGGGTTTAGGCTCCTGAGAGTGAGCTATAAATGTGCTATAAAAAAATGGGATAGCTGTATGTGATTCTTTACTGTTCTTACTGGGCTGAACATTCATTAAATTAGGAATTCTGTGGGTTTGTAGCACATCAAGCTGAAAGCTTATTTCTGTATGCTGCAATAACCAGGTAAGAATGCAGTTACACATATAAGTACATGCTAATTGCTATCAGCAGATGTATTTTCAAGATCATGCATTTTTTATGCATAGCAAGCTGCTAAAATATCTTTCCTAGTTATTTCTACATCATAGCCTTATTGGAAAAGCACTAGCAAAAAGGTATTCCATTTTAGGATTTCCACCAAGACTTTGAAAGCTCCTGATAAAGGTGCAAGAGGGATGTGACAGACATTACATTAACATAAAGCTCAGAATACTTATTGCCTTCTGCTTCCCAGGGAAGCAGTCACTCAGGTTGCTGTAAAGGCAAAAAGCATAAGGAGGCTGGGATCTGTTATCAGCCCTCTTGGGCAGAGCTGCAATACAGAGTGCTCTGCTTAATATTGCTTATCACTAATTTTGTGTGTGATAACTGAAGCATGAACAATATCCAAGCGGGAAGCAAACCAGATCTATAGCTGCACAGTCAAGCCTATCAAAATATATTGCTGAGCTCCTACAGCCAAACAGGTCTGCAGAATATCAGTAGAAACAGGATGTTCCAGCTCACTGGGCCTCCACTCACCGTATGCTTGTGCAGCCTTACCTGTAATAGCAAATAGCCATGCTCAAGGGCAGGATGCATTAAAAATTAGGAAGAGATGTTGGAGTGAACCTGCATGATATCGAAAACTGATGGGCTTGTTACTTGCTGTGTCCTACTGAGTTGTGAGGCGATGATGATGAGTCACAGAGCCTAGCTGAAACCACTCACATGAGTGAGGAGTTCATATCACTCATAGAAATCTGTATTTGCAAAGCCATGCTGTGGAGATTACCCTGAAGAAAATCTTCTCTCAGTGTCTTCATTCTATGAGAGAAGAGAGAAAATGATGGTGTTGCTCTGTGGCTTGTCTGTTTAAACAAGAAATGTTCTCTCTTCGAAGCTTATCCTGTACAGGAGGATTCATCTGTGTATTTTGACCCATGTACAGGCAAACATTTTCTCAGAACATGGGATACAGAGTGGGATTTCCTGACAGTCTCTGCATGCTTCATACACCGGTGTTAGCTGTGGTTTACAAACCTTACACTGGCTAAGAGCATGACGATGCTGTCTGGTTTTGAAGCAGATCCTAAGGATCATTGTGATTTTTTTCTCTTTCTAGTGTGAGGAAGCACTAAGCAAAACGCCAAAAGGAAAACAGTAATGTCTTGGTTTATAATAATGTGTTCAATGTATGTTTTTACATGGTCACATGTAACTACAAGCTATTTTTCTGGGAATTATTGCACAAATGCCACAATTAGACTGTTGTGAGGAAACACGTGCAGTTTATATTTCCCTTTTCTTTTAGTAGTAAAAAGTCTATGACTACTCTTGGGGGAAGTAATTGAAAAAATTAGCTAGATGGAGTGTCTATTAATGTAACATTTTTCCTATATATAATGCTAAGAAAAAAATTCAAAAAATTGAAGTTTGAAATTTTCAAAAAATTTCAAGGCTTGAGGATTGAGGTAAAAACAGGTCCAGCAACACCTAATGGTTTTAAAATTTCAAGTTAGTTTTTTTTCCTTAGTAGGGGGAGGATGTTTAGTTTTAATTCCAGCAAAAAAACTTATAAGCAAAGAGATATCACTGTGTGTTTACCTCACTTCCCTTTTTATTTGGTCCTGCAATTACAATTTTATCTGAGTGGATGGGTCCCAGCATCTCCTGAAAACCTTGGTGGGTAGCCGGCGCTGCTTCCAGTAAGGTTGGAACTGAGTTACTATTGGAGTGTTAAAAATTGAAAGAACAAAATCCCAAGGCAAAGAGATCAGGGATGTTGTCCTCCTTTGGTGTCTGCTCCAGTCAGTGCACTGTGACACCCGTATGTCTCGCTGTGAGTTAAGCATCATTTTGCCACTGGCAGATAATCTCCACAAAGAGTCTTCCCTGCTGGCCAGTGGCTTGGGAATCCAGCTGGGGAATCCAGCTGGGGAGAGAGTCCAGGCAGGATTGTCATGAGCTCCCTGTGAAATCTGTTCAGTAAATGGGGTTCTATATCCAATACTGATCTGGTTAAACAAGATCTCAGGCTGTACAGATGTAGTGTTAGACAGCACATTTTCCCCAAAAAATGTTTTTCTCTTTTTATTCTAAAAATCAACATTTTTATGATTAATCTTGATGCTAATGACATTTTTTTTCCTCTTTAAATGTGCCCTTCTTGTAATACTGAGGGCAATAACAAGCTGGTGCCAAGTGCGAGTCAAATAAATGGGCAATTGCTAAGGGAAAATACTAGCAACTGCTATAAAATAATATGCCATTAACGGCATTTTATTTTGACCATAAATGGCAAAAATTGTTCTTTTATTAATATTTCAGAAGACCAGGACAGGTTATTGGGACAGGATGAGATAGGAAATCGTTCAATTTAACTGTACTTTCTCCACATTAGAAACTCTGGCAATGTTATTTTCCTTTTTAAAGCACAGTTTGTCATTTATGTCCACATAATTAGTTTGAGCAGTATGTAAATGCTCTTGTGATACCAGTTGCAACTTCATCATTCTAGTAAGTGTATGTATAAACCAGCACACATGCATGGCAATAAACTTGTAGAGTAACTGATAGTGCAAAAAAGCATCCAAAGTTTCTAACAGAGCTCTTGTAGGCCACGTCATGAATTTCATGCTTGGTGAAAATCCTATGTTGCTCAAACCATTTTGATAACCAGAATAAAATGATGAATTTGTTCACAATAATTAAACATATTACCTAAATATTGTGTTGGGTTATGAATACTCCTATATCTTTGCTGCTTTTCATTTCTGTGTTATGAAAAGGTTTACAGAGCAAGAGATGTGTTGTGAAAGGGAACGAATTAGAAAATACTTTGAAAATTTTAAAGAAAATATTCCATATAGTTCCTTTTTCCTAAAAACAAAATTACACTCCACTTAAAAGAAACAGAAATGTCAGTCAAAATAACAAAAACAATATTAATAATGACCTCTAAAAGATTTGCAAGCAGGCAGGTTAATCTTTTTTTTTTCAATACAGCTCTCTGAACTCCAGCACAAAGTAATTAATTACAGGTTCTGGTACAGAAATGCCTCACATATCATATTTGAATGTCTGCCTTTTCATAACATACTAATTAGTCCTTTTTAGACTGTGACTTTGTTAAAACACGGGGGGTGGCAGAACAATGTTGACATTTGAAAGGGCTGGACTTACATTCCCTGATAATCCACTGGAGTCACACAAACTGATTTCCTTAATTACCAGACAAAAGCAACACGTTTTCCAAGCTGCCTTGCTCTGTAGATGCATTAATAAGCCTTAGCTTATTTGACTGGTGTGGTTTTCATCTCTGAGAGTTTGGGGATGTTTATTTACCGAGAAAAGCTGTTACATCCCGCTGCTGCTGCTGACAGGCTGTGCTGACCCTGCCTGTTACAGAGGCACTGCACAAGTCTTCCCTGACTTCAACCTTCCTTCTGATGCCCAGGTGATCTCCTACTCTGGGTAACTGAGTTTCTGTCCAGATCCTCCAGGATCAGAATCTTCCAGAATTAACAGATTTCAGAGACTTGGCCAGCTCATTCCCCTACCTTCTTTGACTCCACCTGTGCATGTGAAGTTTTCCACTGACATTTTCAATGAAAAGAAAAAATAAAGGGAAAGAAAAGATCAATTTAACATTTGAAGTAGAGAAGTTTCTATAAAAAGGGAGGAAAGAGAATGTGTCATTTCCAGCTTCTGAGAACATCCACACTTTAATGCTGAAGAATGTACATTAACTTTGAAAACCTGATCTGAGATCACCTCTGTGTATTTTCCTATAGAGAGTTTCTACAGATGGGAGGGTTGTTTTTCATACTATTTCCTGAAGGTGTTAAGATTTATGTTTCATAATTTTGATGACTTCTTCTCTACCCAGAGTAAAGGGTGTTTTCTAGAAAGGGTGGGACTTTATTGAGAGTCTGGTTGATTACATTTTATTCATCCAAGTTGTAAAAAATAAACCATGTTATATCTGGTGGTGCAGCTAGGGCTACATACATTAGGCAAACACAAGACAAAGCCAAGCATGTTATCACTTCCAAAATAAAAAAAGCTCGAAGAGCAGTCCATAAATTATATGAAATCTATGGAGGCATTATGTGTTTATATAATATTAGATTTATTGTTGAAGTATAAATGTTACTTTAATTTTCTAAATATCTTTAATTTTAATTTATCTGTTAGATAGATAGACAACATTGAAAAATCCCTTATGAAATGGGTTTTGTTATGGCCTGAAAATGCAGCTTATCACAGGTAAGTAGAATATTGCATTGATCTCTGCTGTAGATAAAGAGACTGCCAGGGAGCAGCTGCCTTGCCACATGAAAAAAATGCTGAGCACAATTCAAACATACCAGGGAGTTTCACATTTGCTTTGAACTGAACTGTAATAAAAAGGGCAAACCCTGTGTTAGCAGGTACATGGGCAAGAGGAGTCTGCTGGGGAACAGGAGTCTGGAAATAGTGCTTGGGGTCTGCATGGACCCCACAATCAGGTTCTGGGTGAGGAGGGGAGGCACCTGCTGCACTGAGCACCTCCTAAGGGCATAGACCTCAAGGGCCTCTCACTCCTCAGTGCGTGCCAGGGGGCAGAGCAGCTTTGTTTGTTCTGCCCTCCCTCCTGCCGTGGAGCTGGTGCAGTGAGTGGGACATTGTTGGCAGCTCCCTTGGGAGCCTGGCCTCTAACCAGGGAGGGTGAGCCTGGTGCTCCTGGCAAAGGATGCTCCTTGCTAAGAATGGTATTTAAAGAGTATCAAGGGACTGAGCGAGTACACTTGTCTTATTCTGTTAGATGAAGAGCTATTACCAAAAATAAAGTATGTTGGCACATTGTGAAATGGTAGCACTTAAAAGATGAGCAGGATTTGTATTCCAGAGAGTCATCATCAGGTACAAGTGCGTGCATATGGTGTGCCCAAGTGGCTGCTTAGTCATTCAGGAGAGAAGTGGAGGAGATGGAATTACCCATAGCAAAGGAAGGCTTGCCCAGCCCTTCTCCTTGCTAGGAAAGGCTGCAGTTCTTGGACATCTCCTGCAATTCTGCTCCATGCAATTAAAGTGTAAGGCTTATCCTGTGCATGTTTCTTGGCTGGCTGCATGGTACACTTTCAGCGATCATTAAAATATATTAGTACAAATAGACAAATGATACCTATAAGATCTTGATCTACAGCAAAATGTAACATTTTTCCTTTAAAACTTCCAATTCCTCCATGTTCCCCGCCCTGCTGTTGTTGGTACTTTCATCACCCACTGAGTGTGAGCCAAAATACAGAGACTATTATGCAAATAGTTCATGTTAAAGTGAATTGGATGGCTTGTTGTGCTTATTTATATAACCTCTAAATGCTGTCTGTGCACTGTAAGCTGCAGGGCGAACAGCCAGACTCCGCTCCCACAGTGTCTGAGGAGTTCATGTTTGCAATAGTAATGTATCCCAAATTACAGGTGTACTCGGCACCCAGGTTGTGCTGTAACAAAGGAACCTGGGATACTGCCTCTGGTAAGGAAACAAAGGCTGTTGAAGAGTGTACTAAAAAAAGCTTTGGTTCAATAAATCCCTGTGGTTTTTGTTGGGAATTTGGAGATGTTGGGCAAGATAGAATTTTATTCTGACCAAACATGGCCAGCTTTGAATGATAGTGCAGCCTTAGGAATATACAGTTTTACATTACAGATTTGTGCTTTGAAATTAAAACAAGATGTGTGGAAATACACATTGTCAACATGTCAGCCTCGCCGACACCTTACGGCGGGCAATGAATACTGATTACCTCCTCCATGGCAGACAATTCTTCTATCTAATATCATTTCATTAAAACAAAGCTGAAATGAAATTCTCTTTGGTTCTAATTTTAAAGGGATTTTTGGGATAAATCAGACCAGAAACACATGCTTTCCTTTAAAAAAAAAAAAAAAATAAAAAAAAAAACACATTTCATTTGAACATCAATGTTTTTCACGAACTAAAGCAAGTCTTGGAAAGGAGTTAATTCCTGGATGCTGATGGAACAGTAATGCCAGCTTTTGGGGGGACCAGTCAACACCTGTCCATCGTTACCTCTCCTACATGGGTTTTATATTTATGCTGTGTTGCTCTGAATGTGGTGTATTTGATGTCACAGGTGTAAGTACCAGTAATAAAGATTTTGTGGTAATTTAAATGTTAGAGACCTGAGTTACACCATCAGGCTTTGAACAGATCTGTTCGAGCGAGAATATCCATTTCACTGGAAGGTTGAGCACATTGAAATGTTTGAATTGGAAACATAACTGTTATCCTGTTCATAATTGAAGCAGGTTACCCAGTTGCCCTGACCCTGAGGGTCCTCCCTACCTTGCCCTCTGGGCCTCCTTGCAGAGCCCTGTGCTTCTCATTGTGTCCACCCAAGGCCATGGCAGCTGCAGGCCATGAATTAGAAGATGTTCTTCAGGTGTTGTGTCCGTGGGCTGTCCCCAGCAGCAGCTTGGGAAGGTCAGTTTTGCCAAAAGGCAGAAAGTGAGCTGCCAGGACATCTGTGGGTTTCTCATGGAAACTACCAGGACTTTGGCAGAAGTTTGCTAAACCTGAACTATTTCTATAAAGCATCTGTTCTCATTGAACTTGTGAAAAATTTTTCTTGTCTCCCTGAAATTTTCTACACTGTCTTCCTGAAGTTCTGTATGTTTCTGGTACACAAGGAAATTTGATGGTCATTATACCTGTCTTTAAACACTTATGACACCTCACGTATTAATGCATTGAAAACCATGTTTCATCTTTAGAGAAGGGAGTCTTTCACTACTGTGTGAAACAAATGCTTTAAATTGTCCTTATCTCTGGGAACTTTGTCTAAGTGAAGAGCTTGAGACTTTGGTCCTTAATCCAATTTAATAAAACCCACCCATTGTTTATTGGCTTCATTTGTCAGAGAGATGATGGAAAGGGCATGTCCCAGATTGCGCTCTCATCTGACACCTCGTATATTGTCCATTATCAGAACCAAATGGGAAAGAAAATCCTTTACAGAAGCTTCTTTGAGAGCTTCAGAAATAAGATTTCAGCAGTGCTGAGATTTTTATGACAACATAATTAGAGCTTCCACCAGATTGTAAAAACTCAATTTGTTGAAAATTATGTAAGTTGGTTTAGGGTCAAATCCCATACTTCTTATTCAGGCTTTTCTCTGAATTTTCATTGATCTCAATGGCATAACTCAAGTTATCTATTTCTGGCAAAGTATCTCCATGCTTCTTTCCTTGCTGTTCCAATGAGCAATCTTCCTTCTTACGAAGTGTATTTCAGAGACATATATTGAAAAGATGTTACTGATGCACTTAACAGAACAAATAGGATCTGCTGTGCTTGTGATGATGACTTTGACATTCACTTGATTCTACAAAGATATGAAGGTTAGCTCCCACTTCGATAATCTCTTGTAATGTAGCCTTGAGTCAACAAAGCCACAGGTGTGGACATAGAGATAAGATGATAATTTTGAGTCTATTTTGTGTTCTCTCTTATTTTTCTCACAATTATGTTTAAAAGTTCAAACCTCTAGTAAATAGGATAGTGAATCTGTGTTTTCTATCTTTTTCCTTTCTAAAATGGTGTCATGGGGTTGTTTCTCAGCAAGTTCTGATGAAATTGGCTGAATTTACGAATACAAAGATGTGTTTTTCTACCTGCCAGCTTCATCACACTTGCATCTGAAACCCAGGATGTATTTGATGTGATCTAGAGGACCACCTATAGAGGCCCACCATGACAATAATGTTATGGATTCAGTTCAGTTAACTGAATTGCTCTTGTGGGGAGGGTTATTAGCT
The DNA here is from genome assembly GCA_013390105.1 of Tichodroma muraria. NCBI lineage: Eukaryota > Metazoa > Chordata > Aves > Passeriformes > Sittidae > Tichodroma > Tichodroma muraria. The sequence goes on along the minus strand of WAAG01019697.1, from coordinate 5,194 downwards.
TATATACCAGATGGAGGAGCAGGTTCTTACTCTGCAATCTTGTTTCTAGGTCAAAAACCATGGGTAGGTCCCAGTAATGATTCCTGAATTATGTTCCTTCTCAAATCCTCTAAAGAGGAAGTAGCATGAAAACTTGCTTTTGAAACATCAGATATTGGATTCCAAACTCATGCAAGTAATGTGTCATTGAACAAGAATTTTCTGGGATTTCTTGGAATCATTTTTTTAGTCTCAGTAGTGAGTAGGGAGACACACTTCACATGATTATTATTATATTATGGTATTCCTATACAGACTCCACCTGCTCCCAAGTCCTTGTGGGCTGCTGCAGACGTGGGTGAAGCAATATTTCCACATAATGGAGTTTATAATCTTCATAGCATAAGGTAATCAATGGGTAGAAGAAAGCAAATATGTCCCTTTTTGCTCAGGAAGAGAATTGGAGGACAAAATCAAAACTGGGTTAAGGTCATATTGGTGGACAGGAGAAGATTAAGAAATGACCTGTGATTTTCTTTGTTGTTGTACAGACATCATGCTGCCCAGCAGGCTTCCTGCTAAAAACTACTAGAGGAGTCTTGGTAGTGCCAGAGCTAATGCAGTGTTATTCCAGATCTTGGGTAAAGGTGTCACCCAGGAGGGTTTCCAGACTGAGAGGTCTAGAATCAGCCACGTCTGACACACAGGCAACTTTGATGCAAATTCCCTTTGGTGAACATCTAGGGAGTTTTCCCAAGCCCATTCTGTCTTTTTTCAGGGTGGATAGCAATCCCAATGCACTTCAGTGACAGTTCTCTTCACTGAAAAGGGAAAGGTGACTCACAGGAGTCTCAATATCCCATTTTATTCATATCTCACATAACAGAGAAGTCACAGACATATTTTTGAAAGAGACAGGGAGACCATAATTACCACCTTCTAGAATCAGATGCAAAGCCATAATTCTGCATACAAGATACTTTTCTTAGCACACCCTGAGTTGTTTCTCAATTCACCTGGGAGTTCACAGCTTTCCAGAAGCTTACATTGTAGGGAACAGAGCATTGATATGACAAATAGCTTGTAAGCTTTTAACAAGACAAGTCATCTTTTATACCAGAATTGCTGTAGTATCTTCTTAGAATGGACTTTTCCAGTAAATTGCTCTTACAACCCATTTTTAACACAGCTGAATTCAGCCCTCCTTCTCTAGGAGATTTCAGATCTAAATTCTGCAACTTATTTAAAGCATTGAAACTTGGCCCTGTAAGATGCTGGACCCCTTCAATCTATGTAAAGTCATTGCCTACAGGCAGTCCTCAATGTTTCCCACCCTTCAGGGACCCTCTGACTCCCAGAAACTACCATAAATCACTGTAACACCAAATTCCAGGGCACGCACTTCTAGAGGTCAGCTCTAGGTAAGATGAACTTTTGGCTGCCAAGGCCTCTGTTTGCAGAAGCAGGAGGCAGACTAGGGGCACATTTCTCTATTTATTCTTGGAGAACCCTCCTGTTTAAGAGCTGTCAAGAAAAATTTCAAATCCAAGTTTTCATATGCATTAGGTTTTTGTTTTATTTTGTTTTTTTCAAGCAAGAAGGAAAGAAAGCCACTTTGAGACATTTGCTCAGATTTTTGTTGGGGATTTTTTGGAGGTGAGGGCTGCAGAGAGAAATTCTCCTCCTCCATCTAAGTGATAAAAGGTCACTTAGATTGGCATAAACACACATTCTCTTTTGCTGCTGTGGGAGATGCAATTTCTACTTGTTTTAATGGCCAGTGAGCAAGGGCCGCCAGCACCGCCTCGGTGTTTCTGTCGCTGCTGTTCTGTTCCGGTGCCTGCCCTGGGGCACACATGAGTCACACTTCCAAGCAAGGACAAAAATTCTAGCGGTTTAGGTAAATGATGAAAGCTTTAGCAACTGTAAACCTCAGTAAATGTTTGAAGGAAAATAGTCACCAATTTCTCTCTTTGTGTGAACAGATGAGAATGACATTGTAAACTGCATAGCCAGGCTGCAGCAATCTTGATGTAATTCCCAACACGGTTGGAAGCTTTTCATCTGATTTTTGGGCCTCTGGCTTCACATGCCCTGTGCCTCTGCTCCTGCTTTGAAATGGGATAATGATATTCCCTTTTTCTACCTTCTGACCACAGCAATTACAGTGTTGGAGGCCAGTGGCACATTGAGTGTTTCTACAGCACCTAATAGGTCTTTGGTGTTGCATAAAAAATCAAGCTGCTTTAAATCAGCAGCTTACACAGAAAGTGAGTAAACCATCATATGTTTTGTGAGTAGCTGGTAGAAAATATATGAAATGATTTTGAATATTTTTTTAAATCTAGTTTGTAAACTTCATTTGTAATGATAAGTGGGTTTTTTATACAACACCATTTCTGTGAAGTGAGCATTTGTTCTGTATGGGATTTTTTAAAAAAATCTCTTCACCATAATAGATGACATGTGGTAATCCATGTCACAACCTCATAAAAACATCATCTGAATTTGCTCAATAAACTGAGTTTTTCTTTTTCATTTTCATTGCAATCTTTCTCTTTAAGAAAACACTTTACATCATGTTGTCATGACAACAGAATATGGTCTAAGGTTGAAATGCTGACATTTTTCTCAGTGTTCATAATGCACCCTCTGCTCACTCCTCCCTTCTTGGCCAGTTCTGAGGGTTTCTACAAATAAATGTAAATCTGCAACAGAGAGATGGATTTGGGGGCTAGAAAAAGCTGACTGCTGTATTTTTCTTTTTCTGTATTTGCGAGTCTGTGTAAGTGGGCAATCATTTTAAAGCTTGGAGCCACTATTGTACCAATATCTCTATTATAATTCAAAGACACACAAATGCAAGGGCATTTTCTATATCATCAAAACATATCTAAATTGTCTCAACAAAAAACGTCTGTGCCAAAATTCATGTTCAAGCAGTCTAGGTTCTCTTTCAAATAATATTAGGGAAAAAGAGGTAGCCTGTGATGAACTTGAAAACATAGAAGACCTAGAACAGGCTATAAATAATAAGTAAATTCTATTTTGTCTTATCCTCTGGAGATGTTCATAAAATTGAATACATCAATATGTGAGTCCTGCAGTCCTCAGAGTATTCAGATGCCATCTAGGTATTTCTTCCCTTACCAAAGACAATAGGCAATGATGAATTCCAACTGTACCAATTTCTAGAGAATTATGTACACAGTAAGTGGAGGCCACAGAAGGGGAAACATGGAATCACTGTAAACAGTAACATTTATGAAAATGTTTAATTCATGCAGCTTCCCTGATTGACTCAGAAGAGTAAGACCTGAAGGTGACCTGTTAGTTTGAGTTTACAGACATTATTCCCCATAATGGTGAAAACAATCATACGAATTTGCCCCTCCTTTACTTTTCCAAATAACATTAATTTTCATTTGGGGAAATCTCTTATCTTTTAGAAAAGTTAAAAAGAACAGTTTAAAGCTTCTCAAACTTTTATCAACACTTGCATATTTTTCTGAATATCTGAAAAGATGTTTGTATGTAAAGTGAGTTCCTGGAATGGACATTGGAAACAGCTGGGAGAAAATGTTAAAAAGAAAAAGACTTGCAGGGTATGGCTGGTGAGCCTACATGTGAATAAATGCTGATATGGAAAATATGGCCTTTTTTCAAACTCTGAGAATATTGAAGAACTTATGGATATAGTTCTGCATGTGAGTTAGGCAGAGCAGATTGTTTCACATTTGTCTTTTATCATCTTCTGAAACATCTGGTACAAGCAACTGTTAGGATATTGGATGATAACATATTGTGAATATGGTCCACCTTGACTGTACCTTGTTTCTTCGCACAATATTGTAAATAGGAAAGTCTAACAGGGACTGCAGAAGCATAAAAGAGTGGTTGTGGCTTGGGGGAGAAGCTGAAGTAGCAAAGTAGGAAGGTAAACAATGGACTGATGTAATTCATGGACAATATTCTCTGATTCAGCAGCTCGTGAAGTGGTTAATTGGCATTGATTGCATTGTTAGTTAAACAAGAATATTTGTTCTTATATGCAGGATATAGACAAGGTTAGAACTTCCTTGCTAAACTTTATGGCCTATTCAGATATTGAAGCACCACTTGAAATCTCTGAGCAAGAGATCTTAGAAAATAAAAATAGTCATAATAATCATGTATTTTATCTACTTGTTTAGTCCATAAAAGTATAACTATAGAAGAAAATGGATGGATAACTCAGAACAAGACTTTCGGCTACATGAAAAAATTCATAAATTTGAAGTTCTTGCCCTAGTGCTGAATGAAATCCAGAATACTTAATGAAAATGAGATCTCTCGAGGAGCTTCATAGTGAGGGAATTGTGAGGCTGGCGTTTGTGGACTCAGGGCTATTCTTATAATCAAATGCAGCATGCTCAGTACCTCCTTTGTTGTAGATGAGATTTGACCTCCAGGTTTGATTTGTATTATCTAGTGACTATTCTCTACTTTTCACCCGAGAAAACTTCAGATAAAAATTTTATTAAACAGGATGTAGGTCTGTGAAAACTTTCAATCCCAACTAATTGGCTTTTTTTTGTTAGGAAAAGCTTAATTAAAAAATCCCCAACCAGCTGCAGTTATAAGCCCTCATTTCATTACATATGTGTGTCTTTCTTCCTCTGCATAAAACTTTCCAATCCAATGCTACATCAGCAGGAAGACTGGTGTATATGTGTGTGTGTGTGTGAGTTTAAAAGTGAAGATAGATTAGCTTAACTAATGAGTGTAGCTGAGCTTAATTAAAATTAATAGTGAATTTAAAAATGAGGAAATAATTATGGCACCAAGTAAAAAAACAAGATGAAGAAAGCAACTGTAGAAGATCATAAAACTGCAGTAAGAAGCTGCCAGAAGACCTGCCTTTGGCTTGCTAAATGCAATCATGGATTGTAGAAACATTTAGATCCAAAAATACCTCTAATGTCTAAGGATAAACAAAGCAGTCACTTAACCTGTCTCTGATGTCAAGCA
>WAAG01019651.1:31213-76791 GCA_013390105.1 Tichodroma muraria | reverse complement strand
ATTAATCACTCCAGGCACACCCAGATTCTGGCTCACAGTAAGTAAATATCTTCCCCAATCAGATTCTCAGTCCTGACAAAGAACTAAGGCTGTGAAGCAGATCCCATGAGTCAGATGGGGGTTCAAGAAAGCAGGGGCCACTGCCCCTGAAAGCATCCTGCTGCTAATGACACTACTGCTGGTGCTTAGCTCGTGCATTCTTCTTCCACAAGCTGACCTAAAAATTAAAACCTTCATCAGCACAAGGTGTTTGTAGCTTTTTGTGCAGTCAGCACATGCACTGTGGTAAATGAGAGCCACTCCTCTGCTCCCAAGCCATGCACAGCAGGCCAAAGCACAGGCAAATATTAGGGGGTACCTTGCAAAGACTCAGCGCCTCAGCAGTCAGTGAAAGATATTTGCTCACCAGATCTTGGTGAGGCAGAAAACTAAATGGAAATGCTACATTTAAAGTGCTTCGGTTTAAGATAGATGGATTATGTAACCTATACCCAACGGCAGGAGACAATCTGCAAAGCAGGAGAGAAAGTGACACAGTGTGAACTGTGAGCTCCACTTCCAGAAGGAAATGACTGCTCTCAGTCCAAAGGCTGTGCTGGTGACATCGTCAGAGAGCACACAGGAATTTTGTTTCCTACAGATGGGTAGGAATGTTTTCCTAGTGCAGAGAAAACCGTAAGAACAGAGAGCACAGGAGCTGTCTGTACAGGACAGACTTGGTACGGATCGTGGCTCTTGGATTAACGAGGCTCCCAGGTAGGGTGAAGAACTCCTGTCCCTTTCAGGGGTCACTTATATGCTGTGTCTGAAGCAACCACAAGGGATTAGAGGCAGTTCAGGTGCCAGTTTGTTTCTAAAGGTCACACTATACAAAAAAAAACCAAAAAAACAACAAGGAAAGGGTGATCAGAGCAACAAGGGTTTCCCCTGGCGACACGCAAACTGGTGGTGCTTGGTCTCTAAAACTGCATTCCCTGGCACATGGTTATGCTTGGCATAAACCAGGGGGTGTGGGGTTCTGATTTCCTGGCACCAGAACAGCCAAATCAGAGGAAAGCACTGGAGACAACAACATGCCAGTGAGTCACCCATCCATGGAAGGACACCAGGTCCCTTTCTGCTCTGTGGGCTGAGAAATGCAGAGGGAGACCTGCAACTCAGCCATACTTTCCGCTCTTATGAACACTGACTTTGTGCTTAGATATCCCAAGGGCTGGAGAGAACATTTCTTACAATCCAAAAGGTAAGCAACCATTCTGCAAAGAAATTCAGGGCAAAAAACCCCCTACATCCTAAAAGTACTATTTTGTAAGGCTGCAGGAAACAGCAAATGCAGTGTCGTGGCAGCACCATGAACTCTTCAGAGTGGTAGAAAAAGCCCAAAAGGACAATGCTGATGTAGAAATTTATGAAAATAAATTTCACACATATTCTTTTCTCAACCACGGGGCTGATACCTTCCCTCTCATTCTGTCAGCCATTGATTATGTGATCACTACTTTGGCATAAGTCAGGACAACCATGCCCTTCCCAGCAGCTCATCCTACTGTTTTCTTTGTGCCAAGTCCAGTGCTCACCTAGCATGCACTAAACACATCAGGGAATGGATCCAGCTGGAAGCCTCACAGGGGAAAAAAAAAATAGGAAAAGAAACAAACAAAAAAACAAAACAAAACNAAAAAAAAAAAAAAAAAGAGCAGTGAAGATGGATCCCAGCTGGCTCCCACTCCCAGAACTGCTCCAACAATATTGTGCATCCGGGGGAGGTAAAACACAAACACTGTTTTTGGCAGGAGCCTACATTTATTTAATACTTAAGCAACTGCACAGTCACAGACTTTAATAAAGGTGATGCTGAAAAATGTAGGGTTATCTTCTGAGAAGGGCAGGCCTGTACGCTTTTAATGCAAAAAGCAGTTGTGGAAAACTGTCCAAGGGGGACCTTGGCTTCCATAGACTGATAGACAGAACTTGAGGTGCCCAGACTGGAGCAGTTACTTGCTTTGTGTCAGAAAATCTTGCACCTTTTTCCATTAAAGAATTTTAACTGTGAAAGTCCAAGTTTCCAGAAAGGGAGTGGTTCTTACATTACTCCAACTGTAATTCTCTTGCAACAGTTCCTTTTCAACTAGATAAGATATGGTCTAATGGAACAGACCTACAGAATCCAGCATGGCAAGTATGCTGACCTCTAATAACCTGGTTCTGCACAAAGCCAGCCTGCACACTGCTGTTGGGAAAGGATACTAAAGATAAGATTGCAGAGACCTCAATACAGGTCTCAGACTCTCCAACACTGTTCACACATGAGTTGTGACACTACCAAGTGCTCCCTGTGCTGCTTTTAAACCCATGTGCAACTCTGGGCCATCGTGAGACAAAGAAATCCAGTCTGGGCAGTCACTGGGGGAAAAGAGGATTAACAGAATTGTACACCTTCATTAAGAAAGGACTTCCCACTACATTGCTTCACCACTGCACAGCTTCACCTGTATGTAAAATACAGAGGAAAAGAGCACTTTGGATTCCAGAGATTTTGCTGTACTTTTACCCCAAATGCTGTTGTCTCATCCATATTTCTCAGGTGCATTTTGAGGCAGATGAGTAGACTGAAGAAAGATTTCTGTTGCATTTGATAATGAGACTGGTTGAAGCAGTTTTGCCCTCTAAAGGCAGAAAATCCAATAAAGAAGCTGCAAAGTCTGGACAGGCCATCTAAAAAGGATGTATAAATCCCAGACTTCAGTGATGGCTGCTGTAGGAGTCAAAGCTGAGCACCTGAGTTTTTACCATCTTAATTTACACATAGCACATTTTAGGGCTGAAAAATCAAACTGATTTGAGAGATGCAGCAACTTCCAAACTCATTAGTTTTTAATTATATTATTACAGGATACCACACAACTGCAGGAGTAACCTCAGGAACAGAGGATCAGTTCAAGACAGAAATGCAATATAAAATACAGTTTCTGTGCAGATCCAAAGAGACCAAGCAGAGAACTGTATTGCAAGCTGACCACCCTGGACTTACCAAATCTAATAATGGTGCAATGACGTCACAAAAATCAAGTAAGTTTTAGTAACCATTAGAAAACATACAATACCATGTCAGCACAGCAGCTGTAAATCTTTTAAGTGGCTCACAGTTAAATGGGGGTACTTTGGATGAATTTTGGAAGCCACAGAACAAAGTCATCACTCCTGATTCCACTGGCTCTGTCTAGACAAAGCCACACTATTGGTTTTAGACTCATCTAGAAAAACACCAACACTGCCCTTTACATACCTGTTTCAAAAATGAAATTATTTTCATACTTTTAGGCATGAAACCTTCCTCCCAGAAGAAAAGCTCACTGAAAATATTCAGGCAGTAATTTAAACTACAGCATTGCCAGGGCAGAAGGAAGATGCTTTTTACAAAGTGGGACTTAAAAGGTCTAGCTTGAAAAAAAGCCTGTGAATAAATACTTTTGAGTGAACTTACCAACTAGCTCCTGAGGATCTCTTTTCTCCAATTCCGAGAATTCCTGCAAAAAAGGAGGAAGAAACAGATTCTAGTGAAGTTATGCCTCCAACCCAAAAAGCTACGCTGTTTATGTGTTTAGAAATTTACAACTTTATTCTGAGACAAGAGAATAAAAATTAAGAATGCAATTCAATTTATTAGATAAGAGGACAATGTCTGGACCATGGAAAATCAACGTCTAACAGGATGCTCCATTTCTTTGCAAAGCTAAATTTAATGAAAGAATTAAGGCTTTGTTTCACCAGGTCTCGGACACTGAAATTCCTTTCTGGAATTCCACAGGAACTGCTGTACGCAAAGCCTTTCCTCAAAACAGATCAAACCATAGATTCTTCATTTTTGGTGACTAGCCCTGGGCACCAGCCAGGAGTCATTGTTGTAGAGCACAGTTAGGCAAACACAGGCTGGATCCAGCCTGCAGGAGACCCCTTTAGTCCTGGGAATGCCGACCCCAGGCCTGTGCAATTCCCAGTGCTCTGAGCAGGATCAGCCCGGTGCATTCCCCAGAGGAATGTGACAACAGCCCCGATGCTCCCAGAGCCAGAGCTCAGTGACTTCAGGGCAGCTCCTGATCAGCCTCTCCAGCCTCCCAGAGCTCTGCAGCGTCCCAGGCTGCAGACGTTTGCCAGATGTGTGTGTGTGATGCTAAATTCATCTCTGTCACTGTGCCACGCAGGGCTTTGGCTGACAAACCCTCTCCAAACCAAACAGCCAGGGAGCGTGGTGGTGATGCAGATCCTGTGTTCCTGTTTTAGAAGGATGATCCCACTGTCAGTTCTCTTGCTGCTGCTTTCCAGGAGCGATACAGCCAACCTGCTCTACCAGAGACTCAACTGCAACCTCCAGAGGCTTGCAGTGCTCTGTTTGGAGATCTCCACACAGCTAATCCTTGCCTGATTATAGAAATTAAGGACACTTCATCTGCAGATGTTTGCAGCTGAGCAGGAGGAAGAATGTAGGATGAGACACTCTTAAATATGGTTTCACCATACTGAGACCAACACCCAAATATTTTGGTGCTTCTGGGAGATCTCAGAGTCACAAGCGATATCAAGTTCAGCACAAATAAAGTTTCTGAAACAGTACCAGCTGTATCCCAACATTGCCCTCTCCCCCTGCCTCCCTCCCAAAAACCTTTTGTGACTCACTGGACTGTTCGTCCAAAATTCCTCAGTGCCTCCAAACACTGAAGCCATTCATTGAACCTGACACTGACAGAATGCTGCCTCCTTGCTGCTTGGTAACTGCTCCCCGACGCCCTCCTTTTCTCCATTTCCAGTCAGGTGAGAGGTGCATCAGGTGAGAACAAACTAGAGAGGTTACCAAGCCAGATGTGGGAACAGCCTGTGCCAAACTCACTCTGAATATGACCCATTCTCAGAGAAGCCAAAGCCCTCTGGAAGCAGAAATACAAATTCTTTGTGTGGCACTTACTGCTACAGGGCATTTTTACAGCCATTCATGGAAGACATACACACACAAAAAAAAAAAAAAAAGGGAAAGCACTATTTCTGCATTAGTACACTTGGATCACAAAAATACAAGGCTAAAGCTGTTTTAGAAAAAGGAAGAAGAAAACAGAGGAATGTACATCTTTCCCTGGCCAGCTGGCCCCAGGCCCCTCTGAGATGGGCTGAAGCATCACAGCTCCAATCCCTCTGAGACAATGACTTTGGTGTGTGCATCCCAGGGCCTCCAGCAGCACAGAGAGAGAAAAATTTAAACAGGAACATGACATTTCAAAGCAAAAAAATAATACCACAGCAGCAGCACCCTTTGGTGAGAGCACAGGACAGGAATCCAGGGAATCCAAACTGTGTTCTCCACAAACCTATGTGAATGGAGAATTCACAGACTGAGCTTCAGGTCACCACTGGAGAAGTGAGAGCAATTCTGTGGTAACTGATGGGCTGTGATGACAAATCCACATGAACACAGAGGCTGGAGAAGCTCTGGAGAAGCTGGAGAGCTGCAGATGCAAGGTAACATCTGTCCAGGCACATACAGTAACTCACCAGCAGTAAATACGTGTGGTCAGGAGGCTGCTCATTCCCTTTCAGGGGGGAACTTGCTAGATGGGTAATTAAAACTATTTCTCACCTTGGTATGAGACAACAAGCAAACGTTTGTTGAAGTGAAAGGAGGGAACTGCTTTAGCTCCAACCTTGACTAAACTACATCCTGCACTCTCATCTCTTAAAAGTTTGAAGTGGAACTGAGAGGGAAGTGGAAGAAACAGGCTATGTCCCTGATCACCTCTTGATCCTTCCTCATACCCAGCACTGCATTTATTGTTCCATTAAGGTCCCCATCTCCTTCTGCCCACTTGTTCTCAAAGGCAAGAGAAATAATCCCCTAAAACAGCAATATTGCCAAATATATTTGCAAATATATTAATATTTTATGAATTATTAATAACAAATATTCTTATTATATAATTATATATAAATAATAAATGTTATTAATAACAAAAATAGCAATATATTGCCAAGCAGGCACTTAAGCAACCCAGTGGCACAGCCAAATTCAGGTGCATTAGACATGGGCTACGTGGCCCCAAAAAGGCTGCCCTCTTATCTGGGCCACTAACAGCCTTGCAAGGGGCTGTGCTGCATTTCTGACTTTTCCAGAAGCCCATTTTCAAGTCTCCTGTATGCCTGGAGTTAGTACCAAGCACAAGCACACAGCTCTCAGGAAACATGAACTAATATGCTGAGAGAGAATCTGATGGCCAAACCCTCCCCTGTCACGTACCTTATATCAGACAAAGATCTCTGAAATGCCAGCTGTGTTAAATAGCACGTTCTATGAACTTCTAGAATCATCAGTAAGTTTGCTTTTACTGGAATTTTCTTCTTTAACTTGCATCCTTTGAGTCTGTCCCATTTCTAATAGGTTAAATCAAGCCAGTCCTATCGCTCCACTGTTTTGCCCTGGCCCACACCTTCCCACCACAGCTGCTCCAGCAAGGCCAGTCCCCACATCCTCAGGCCTCAGCCAAGACATCAGAGAGCCCAGAGCTTCACCAAGCAAAAGCAAACACGTTCAGCACTGGATTGCAGCCACACCTCACTGCCCAGGGGATAGGAATTTTGCTTAGTGATGAGTTCCTTCATACCTCCACCCACTGCTCCATCCTGAACGAGCTGGAGACATCAACACAGCTTTTCATTAACTCAGGCTGCTTTCAAACCTCTTAAATGCCTTCAAAAACAAATGGATGACCAACTTCTCCTACAGCGCTTATTCATATTTGCTCAGTTTGCTGTTGAAAACTACAAGGCAAGCATCAACGACTTGACCAAAGTTTGGCAGATGCAAGGTTTAAGGAGTCTTGTTCAAACCTCTGAGTATCCTACTGAAGATCCAGAACATTCCAAAATCCTCCAGTGGAGCAATCACACAACAAGAACTGTTCTACACCCCCTTAGGCTAATTTAAACTTGAGACACACGATGAGTACAGTGAAATGATTAGGAAAGACAGCATAAAACCCACAAATCTGCAGATCTAATCTAAAACATTAAGTGGAATGAAATGGAGAACCACCAAGTGGAAAAATAAGGTATAATAAATACTTAAAAGTTGCTACCTTTTGGTTATGAAAAAGAAGAAATATTTATGCATGGATGAGGGATTTCTAAAGGAATTCCAAAGCATTTAAACAATAGAAAATTTGAAGGTAACTGAATTTTATATAGGGAAGTTACCTAAATCCACTTTGGCAAAGTAATCTCTCTGTAGATTACATCACCAATACCCACTGTTATGTATCAGTATTTCACATGGAGCACAAAATCAAGCAGGTGAGTGGTTCCAGCAGGAGGGATTTTATGTCAAGTCTCCCTACTAGAGTAAATATATGAAATTATTAGATATTTCAAGCATCCCAGAGCTAAAGCAATCAGTTAAAGAGTTCATTTCCATTTTAACTGAGGCCTTTCAAAAAATAACAAGGCTAAGACTTTGCTAGCAGCACCTGTACCACAGAGTTTTCACAAACCAAACCCCTGGAAAGCTGTACAGAAGCAGCTCTAAATTCACTTATAGCTTGACTGAGTTTAAAAAAAGAAACAAAAAACCCCTAGTACTGTGCTTTATCATGCACTCAGCAAGTTGATTTTCTGGCTGCCATCTACCCTGCAGCCTTGATGTCACAAGCTCAGGGTTTAAGGGCCCAAAGCCAGACAGCCTCACTCCAACAGAGCCACTGAAAGGAGGCTCACAGGATGCCATGGTGCTCTAGAGCCAAGCTGGAAGAAGACTGGAAACACAAAAACAAGAAGGAGGGAGACTCCTTTCCCCTGATCTAGAGACTAATAATAAAGAGCAGACTCTGAAGAGCACAAGCTGCTATGGACAAAGTATTAAAAAAAAACCCAAACTGCATCTTTTTCATAGATTTCTGTGCTTCCAAGAACAATTGTGCACATCAGCTCACCAACAGCAGACAATACTTACAGAGTTACTAATCCTGTCTGAGTATGGGAAAAGGTTTTTCATTTTTTCCACTTTGCCAAGACAAATGGTTTTTTCAAGCCCTGGACAAGATGACTCTGCCTGCAAGAGCCTGGCTCGTGAGCACCCAGTGCACTGTTCAGTTTTCATGTATCATCATCAGTTAAAGAGGAGCAAGATGAAGGGAGTGTGTGTATACACACATAAGGAAAGTGCTGCATTTTGCCAGAAGCTTTCATCTCACTGGGGTGAAATACAGACCATCTTTTCAGTCCAACAGTGTCTCCATCCAGTTACATAAAAAAAGTGTCTGCTCAGGCTCCATGGAAAATAAAAACAACCAAACACAATCCTCACAGCATGGAACAGAGATTAAAGAAAGGACACAGAACAATATGAATCTGAGACTGATGAATTCCAGTTTGGACAGGCTTGCCAGAACAGCTTTATTTAATGGAAAGAATGGACTGACTTAAAACAATGCTCACTGAATCCTTGCTGAAACAAGATCCATAAATCCAACACAAAGCTCACATCCAATGTAACTATTGGCATTAACTGTTGCCACAAGGTACAAATTCAGCAATTCTTGCAGAAGCAGGTGCACATCAGTGCAGGTGCACTTCAAACTAACCAGGAGAAATGGTTCAAGAGGGAGCCAGAAGACACAAAACCAGATCCTGATGGCTTTAACTGAGATGCAAATTTTAAGAAATGGTGAAGTTAATGCCAGGTTTGCCACTGCTCAGTTGCACTCCCAGACTTGAAGCCAACTGAATTCTGCAACTTCATTTTCCACTGACTTCCAGGTAATATTAAAACAACTAGCTCAGACAGTACCTCCCCCTTAACATATTCTATTTTTTTTCAGCGAATGCTCTTGTGTAGCAGAATTTCCTCTCTCTCTCTACTTCACCTGATTGTTTGCACAATAATGCTGATTTAAACTGTAAGCCACAAAATGTACAGACCAGTCACATCACTGTCAAGCAGTGTATTATTTTGAAGATATTGCAGAGAATTTTTCAGTACAGTCCTTCCACCAGCAGCCAGGGGATCTGCTGCTGCAACAGCTGTTACAGTGGATTTCTTGAAACTGAGCAAGTGCCAGCAACAAGTTTTCGTAATTTTCCCTCCTCTATACAATTCAGAATATTTCCTGTAGTCCCAACACAAAAACAGCCTCACTTGGCTGAGTATGATGGAAAGAAACTATAATTTAGCAGAAAGTGTTAGAAGAGTTGTCTAAGCCAATAGTGATGATGGCCTTGCCAGAGCAAACAGGTGAAATGTCTACATGATGCAGGCAGCAGGAGAAAGTCAACCCCAAATCCTGCACTGTGCTTTTTTTTCTTTTCTTTTTTTAAAGGAACATGGTAGCAATTATGTTCTTGCTTTCCCTCTACAAAGACCAGAAGTGCTCATGGGAACAGAACACCAGAAACATCTCATTTAATATTAAAAGTGCATGACAACAACTATTTCATTTCTTGCTCCCAGGATATGCCTGATGCTGGTGTGCACCCAGGCTGAAGGCAGCCAACAGAATGCATGTCAAGTGCATTTAGAGTCTGGGGAAGAGAAAACCAGGCAACGGGAGTACAATGCTTTTTTTCCTCCTCCCCCACCATCCTTTCTTTTTTTTTTCTTGTATTGTGAGAGAGGAGAATCCCTAGAGAAAGCTTGAAACAAGCGAATCTCCTACAGCCATATCCTGTTTGCCAGCTCTGCTACATAGCTTCACGCAAAGTGCCCAGTTCAGCATAAGAAATTTAACTAAGAAAAACCTGTAGGGACCATGATCTGGATACCAAGAGAAGTCCAGCAGCTCAGAAATAAGCCACCATAGGAAAAAACCCTGATACATCCACCCTTCAGTGACACTTATGTACAGGCTTTACAAATCTGTTTGGAGATACAGACAGAAAGTGAAGGAAGAACAAATCAAAGAGTCAGCTCCTGAGACAATCCCTATTAAAATGTGTGTAGCTGACACTGCCTTCTACTTTTCCAGCTAAATTACATCTAAAAAATCCACATTCATTAATGAAAAAAATTGAAAAAAATCACAACCAAGACCTGGCAAAACATTTCAATGAGAAAGTGCTTTAGAAAGGAAGCATTCACAGCATAAAGCCTTTAAACAGCTTCTTTGAAACCTGACTCCATTCACCTGACATATGCTATCTCGGTATTTGACAAAGATTATTTGTTAGGAGTAATTTTCAGTCAAGGAACTGTGTGCCAGAACTTTTGCTTTCCATGTGGAGGTACAGCTAATAACACCTGCTTCCCAGTGGAGCCTGGTCCCAAAGCTACCTGCTTCCCTCCACAGCCCCAGGAGCACAACAGCTCCCAGCAGTCTGCTCCTGATCTGCTCAGCCCAAAAATTCTGCTTTCAAGTCACTTTTGCTTCCTACAGTGAAATAGAAATTCACTGGTGAAGTACCAGCAAGACGTGACAAGGCTGAAGGTGTCAAGCTACTCCAATGATTTTATTTTTTATAGCTTGTTGCAGTGCAGAATCAAGTAGAAGGTGAAGGTGGGCTGTGAAAATTCTGAAGCCTCACAGCAGCAAAGGAAAGGCTTAGGAGAGCTCATAAAAGTAACATCTTGCACCAGCTTTCTCCCCTAGCACATAGTACTAAAAATTCTTCCTGGTTTAGAGTAGAGGCAAGCTGTAAGAGCAAGTATCCTCACTCCTCCATGAATGGATCCCATGGAGTTTATCCAGATTTTTCTCCTTCTGTAGCCAGAACAGGGCAGCTGGAAGGAGCTATTTTCAGCTATTTGCTAGTATTTGAGGCAATGATCCATCTGTGCTGACTGCTCAGCCTCTCACTCTGACATGCACAGACCTGCACACTCAGAACAGCCCATTTGAGAACAACAGCCAGAAATAATTGCAGCTACAGAGCTGGACTTGAAGAACTCAGACCTTTATCAGGTGAAATATGCGAGGGGAAGCAGCTCCAGAAAGGACTTTTCTTCAAGTTTAAAGACAAACAGAACAAGCCTGGCTCTTCTTTGGAGGAAGGCAAGCCACACCTGTGTCAACAATCCGTGGTATTTAGTACTGCAGGGAGTGAAGAGTCTGCTGCAGCATGTATGCCCGGCGGGGAGGAAGGAACAAGCATGTCCACGGACATGTCTCATCTTCCAAACAGCTCCAGAGCTGGATGGAAGCCAGGAGCTCTACAGGAGGTATTCCAGCTTCAGAGCTGACAAGGCTGGGATCTGTCTCCCTCTCAGACAGAGCTGGAGACAGGAGTACCTGTGGCAAGGGGCAAAATAATCCCAGATGCCAAATGTTGTTTTGCTTCCTGCATGCAAAACAGCTTTGACTGCCTGCAATATTCTCTGGCAAGAATCAAGGTTCACCCAGATAAAATGGGAACCGGGTATCAGTTGGTTTCATCTCTGGGCACTCACTGTAGCAGTGCAGAGAACAGCATTTGCAGCTGAGTTACCTCTACTACCCTCTAAACTCTCTGCAAAACACGCTGGTTCTTGCTACAGAGCTCTGAAAAAGGGCCTGTCAAACCTAAAACAAGGGAAAAACACACAGAGTTGGAAGCACAGACAGCATTTTACACAATTATATCAAAAGGAAGCTAAAACGCAGAAAAAGAATCTGAGTGCTTATCACTGGCACCTTCAGGCTGTGCTTCCAGGCAAAGGAATGAGTGAGGAAACAAACCACTGGAGTTCTAACCTTGACCCCGACCCTGGGAACTGCACAGTTCATGCTTTGAAAGTGTTTACAGAGGTATGGTCACAGCCATGCATAATGCAAGGCCATATTATGGATAAAACTTTTCCCAAACATACTTTTCCCCTTCTTTGGAGCAAAAAATTATACCTGAGATGAAAGTTAATGAGTAGGTTCAAGCATTTTTTGAGAACCTGGCTTGATGAATGTATGCTGAATTAAAAAAAAATTAATATGCTATCAAAGTAAGAGTTAATTTCGGGGATTACGTTACTGCACACACACCCATTTACTGGTTCTCAGCACTTACCGCTTTTACTTTAAATCAAGATAATTTTGGTATTTAAACAAACAGGTTAATGGGTAGGCAAGATTAAAAAAAAAACTGCAGTCAAAAGCCTCTAAGTATTAGTGCACACCTACACATCATAACACAGTAGAATTACTTTACAGGTATGCTGGATCAATAAAAGCTAAACATAATAAAGAGCTGATGATTATCAAGAGGAGGTACCTAGACATGCTTAGAGGCACAATAT
Source organism: Tichodroma muraria (assembly GCA_013390105.1). NCBI lineage: Eukaryota > Metazoa > Chordata > Aves > Passeriformes > Sittidae > Tichodroma > Tichodroma muraria. The sequence goes on along the minus strand of WAAG01019651.1, from coordinate 64,556 downwards.
TCCTCTGAAAATTTGGCAGCCTTCTGCTAGATCCCAGTTTGGCTGCCTCTCCATTCAACACCTCCAGGATGCAGAGGGGACCCTTAAAACAAAACCAGGAAAGGAAAACATCAAAGCAGCCACCTGTTCTGAAAAACTGCTACCATGTGTCAGGCATTCACCTGCCAAGGGAGTGGCAAATTTCTTAGCTTTCCTGCACTGGCTGGTCCTGATGCAACAATCAAGGCTCAAGAGTTAATGATTTCCCTCTGGGAAAGCTCCAGGAGCCAAGCTGCAGGGCTGGGCTGTATCCTTGATCAACACTTGCAACCTGTTATTCATCCAGCCCTCGAATATGAAGCACAGAACCCCTCAGGTGAGGGTCAATACTTTAAGGTTCATTTTTCATTTTCCAGCATTCATTTATAGTGAGCTCTGAAAGCCTGTATCTTGTTACTGCATCAAGGCTGTAACCAGAGCCAGCTGCTGGCCAGAGCCCCAGCACCTGCACCCCCTGCAGTGCCTTAACCCTGTCCTTCCAATCCAGCACAACACCACATTTCACAGCCAGCCCCAAACTCCCTTCAGTTTGTACCCAGGGCACCGTCAGCTGAGGAAAGGGCACAAAGAACTCACCCAGGCTCTGGATTCTGCTGCTTTAACATCATTTTTAAACAACAGATTTTGTTGCCTATCTCTTTTCACTTCAAAGCAGAAGGTTTTGTTTTGTCCATGTTTCTAAAGTGCTTTTAAGGCAGATGTTTGTTTACAATTGGTGACAGCTCAGGTAAAAGTGATCGTGGCCATTCACAAGCCTGTCCTGTTCCAGAGCCTGAGCACGTCAACCCAGATTTGATTTCTGGAAGAGCAGTTAGTTCTACCCAGATTTGAATCTCCAGTTTTCCATGAGTGCCTGAAGCACTTCAAAATGCACTTACAGGATGCAACTGAATATATCTGAATCTGCTGCTTAAAGAGAAGGATTCTGCTTTTTGCTGCAAGCACAGTGTTTTTTAATAACTCACAGATGCTCAGTTACATGAATTCCATGGGCCAGAAGTCTGCTCTGGAAGAATGCTTCCAGGTGACTGATGAGGCTTAAATATTATTCTCCTCCTCCTGGCACACCTTTTCTCCAAACAGGTGTACAAAATCTTCCCTATCTCACCAAGAGTAGAGAGAGAACAGCAGTTTGACATCACAATGTTAGAACTTGGAAAGCTTATTGTGACTTGCTCCTTGGCAAAAAAATAACCCACAGGAAAGCTGCAGTCCCAACCAGCACTTTGTATTGGCTTCCTCTCCAGCGAGGAACTAGGGCTGAACAGCCAAAGAGATGCCCCTTCATCAAAACCAACAAGGGCAGAATCTCTGGAAACAAGAGAAAAACCTGAGACAAATATAAAATAACTATCTTCCCAGTGGGGCTATTTGAGGCAGGCTCCAAATTCCACCCTCCCCATCACTACTTTACCAAAGAATTTTTACATCATTCCCCACTTTGTCTCTTCTGACCCAACCACAACTGACCCTTCTGGAGGTTTTGTGTCTGGCACTATCCAAGTGCACAAGGCCAAATCACAGGAGGCACCAGCAACAAGGGAACTGCTCCACACAACCTGGCTCCATTATCCAAGGTATAAACTCTAGGTAGTTCATTCACAATATGTACAAAGAGGCAAAACACCAGCAAAAAACCCCAACAAAACAAAACCAAAACCAAAAAAATCTTCAGGGCTTGAAATGACTATAATTGACTGATGAATTGACTTTTTTTTTCCTCATTCATGCTTTTTAAATTATTTACTTTCAGCCTATGGTCAGATTCAGACCTTGGAAAAGCCCTAGCCATATATAAAGGGCATGGGGAATCTATTTAAACATGTTTCCAGGTCTCTGATATCTCCATGAAACTGAGCAGGCACAAATACAGCACTCTGCAGATTGAAAACAAAATTAAGTTACTCAAAAGTGTTAGCAAGTTACAATCAAAGGCTTCCCTTTTTGCTGCACTTTGGATTTACAACATTTGTTACTTGTCACAGACATTGCAAGCTCCAGCAGTGAGGATGGAGGAGAACACTGCCACTTGGTGGAAAAAAGGGACAGTAAACATTTGCAACTGCTCCAAGTACTCCAAATACTTCCACAGGGATGTTCCATCTCTCCCCATCCCAAGTGAATTTCTTAACAGCATGGCTGGTGCAGCTGCACCAGTGCCCCCACAGTCAAACCCCAGCACGGCACCGGGCTGCCTCCACAGTCCCACCTTGCCCAGGGCCAGCTGGCTCTACAGCTATGACTTGATATTCAAAAAAACCCAAAAGACCAAAGGAGACAATTCCCTTTTTCACCTGTGTTTGAAGAAATCTATTAAGGATGACATGGAAGTCTGAAACTGCTGAGTTTCAGACTCAGTTCAGCTTTGCCTCCTACACTTCTTGAATCCTCACCTTTCATGCCACACTGGGATGGCAGGAATTACATTTTACCTTTATTTTATTTATTTCCTTTAATTCACATTTTCAGTTCTTGCAGAGTTACTATTGCACAGTCTACCAAGATATAAAATGCTTTTTATTTTTAATATTCATTATTTCTTTGCTTCCTCACTGAAGCTGAGATGCTCTGTGGCCACATGTGGCTCTTCTTCAGAAGCATGAAATGCACCTGGACACGTGGACAAAACTCACTGAAAGCAAGAGGCTTTTTAGACAAGCCAACATGAAATGTCAGTGACATATTAAGGCAGCAACCACACAATTCAGTGGTGAGATTTCTGTCATGTATGATTACTCAGATAAGAGGAACTACAGTCTAATTCTGTTCTCTTTTCCAGACCTATTCTCCATTGCCCTGAAGTCCTACAGCCCTTTTAGAGAAGACAGAAATGCACACACTTGCAACAGGGCCCTACTACACAACTTCAAAAATTTGATTTACATCAAATTTATCTTCTAAGGAAATCCCATATTTTTATTTCATAGTACACATTTGAATCCAGCAGTTTTTACAGAAACATCTTGCTAGCATGTGTACCAGGACAAAAATGTAGAGGTAGAAAAAGGATAAAAGTGAGAGATTCCCTTTTCCTTTCTTTCAAAAAATTTCTTCTTTCTTGCAACAAGGAAAGGAGACAATACATTCAATTTCCAAGTGCCTGGGAACCATTTCACACAGTGAGATTTTACCACCTGTAGTGCACCTGCCAGTATTTCCAGCTGTGTATCACTGTAAATCCATAAGGATATTGTGGGACCTAGAAGAAGGTGCTGCTATAAAACTAATTCAAATAGAATAGCTAGACACATCCATTTGCCTTCATCTTCATCAGGGCTATCAAAGCCCTGTGGTAAATCAAATTCTCTACAGAATTTTGCTTTGCAGCACAGTCCTCTGGTTTTTGTAGCAGAGTTTAGGGACTGTCTGCATCCCTGAGGAAGCTGCTGGATAAAATAAATGCCCTTGCAATTTGTTCATCACTCAGCATCCCTGACGAACAGGACTGCTTCTACTGAACCAACATAAAAAATTTAAACACATTGGTCTATAGTTTCAAGTGGATTTGGTCTTTTGCCCTCTAGCTTTTAGCCTGATCCATGTCCTGTGTGCTGTTAAACACCTGCTGTTCAGCAAGGTGAAATCCCAAGATAAAGATGATTTCAACTATTTATGATAATAGCTATTATCTGGGGATCTTATTTCACTTCTTAAATTTATTTATGACCTTTACTGCTTCATTCAGAAGGACAGAGCTGGAGAGAACTGAATTGATTTGGATACCTTCCATGGCTTCTAAGAGCAGAGGATCATTTATTCATTAAGTTGTTCTAAATGAAGAAATTATTCCAACTAATACTGGTCATACAGAATTCTGTACTGGATGCTGCACCTCCCACATCACCACAAAACAGGTGAGAATGCTGTGAGCAAACTTCAGATCTAATGCACAACATGACCAAATTCATGAAGGCAGCCCTTCATTGTGACTCAGCCTGTGATCTGTTAATGGCCTTTGGCAGAAGCCAGAACTAGAGTCAGAAACACAGGTTAAAGCTACAAAAGGTGTGGAACTAACTACAGATCACAAATGAACACCAAGCCATGCTGTTAAGACTTACTCCTCTTGTACTGAGATTCCCCACCACCACCATACCACACTTTCAAATACCTTTAGGTCACCAGCCTCAGGTTTTTCAGTCTCTGAATCGTCATCTTCCTACAAGACAAGAATTTACAGGATTAAGCTTAAAGAGCAGGCCTGGCAAGTAACTGAACTTACAGCAAAGGGCATTCAGCAGCCCAGCAGCAGTTCAAGACCCTTTCCATGGAGGGTAGTTTTGCCCCACCCACTCATAACCAGAAAACAAGTCCTACAGTCAGGGGAAGAAGTGTTTGTTTGGTTTTGGGGGTTTTTGTAGGCAAAAGCATCACTCAGTAGCAGCTGTTCCTACAAAACTCATGCAGCTCTGGAATGCTCAGAATTAGACGAGAACCAGCAGAACTGGAAAAAAACCCACATTTGTACTTTGATAATTCTGTCCCCTCCAGTTGGCAGGTGGTGACTGAAGAGCCTTTGTTCAGCAGCACCCACAGAAAAAGCAGCATTTGCAAGACCTGTGATAGTTCCAAGCATCAGCAACACACACAGGACACACAGCTGGCCTGCCACCAAACCAAACATGCAGGCTTGGAGAGGCTCTGGCCTAGCAACAAGTTCCAGGGATCCAGCAGACACAACTTCCTTGCTGGTGCAGAGCTCTCGTGCCTTGCTTGCAGATGCTGTGAACCTCCACAGAAGGGAACACTGACAAATTTCAGGTAACAGCCTCCATTTCCTAAAAAACTATTTTATGAACCAGAAATAAACTAAAGAACTGGGGGAACTTCTGCCCTGTGAGAGCTTAAAATACTGAACAGAGCATTGTGTGAAAATCCACAGCAGGTGTGCAGGAAGCTCCAGTTTAGTTCCCACTGGCAGGAAACCTGCTGTCCCCTCACTGGGCACCTAGAACCCCTGTTTCTAGACGTAAACACATACTCTGGGTTCAAAACAAGTTTGAGGAGCAGAAAGTGTTTGTCATGCTCATTACATAACTCAGCAAAATGGTTTTTCTTCCAAACTCTCCCACAAATTTCAGTGTTGGCCCCAAAACAAGAACTTGGTGTTTCAGCTTCAAAAAGGGAAATGAAAGAAAAAGTGAAATGAGAGAGGCAACTGAAAGGAAGAGTTTAAAAGAATTGCCTACCTGAAAGTATTGGCACATGAGCCAGTTCTGACAAGGCAAGCTAGACTGATCACACCATAATCTAGGTTTTAATTGACTGAATTAAGATGCCTCTCTTACAGATGTGAGACACAAACTCCTTCACTTCGGCTACTCTCCACCTTCCCTTTCTGAAAGATGCACATATGGCAATAATTCAGTCCAGACTGTCAAAGGTTAATTACAGTCAGTTTGTAACTAGAAAAGAACCAACTAACTTGGTGTTTACCACAAATGAGATTGCTCTCCCCTCTACAGTCTCTATTATATAGATAAAAGTGATTTTCATCAAAGCAATAATGGGTTGAATTATCCATGTTGCAGACAGTAACTGAAATAGATCTCAAAAACTTCCGACCTAGCAGGGAGTAACAACATTAACAAACAAAGCAGCGTTAGTGAGAATTGACTCTGAACAAAAGCAGGCTTTTCAGTCACTGTTAAAGTAGTTAAAACAACACTGAGTTGTACAGAGCAAAGCACAGGACAGCCTGAGTCCACCTCATCCTGCTTTCTAAAAACAGCTCATAACCCCCATGAGCTACCAGCACAAGCAATGCCAAGGAAGTTTTCGAGTCTCCCTAGAGAATATTTTAATGGAAAGAAAAAGAGAAGTAATTTGTGCAGCCTGCTCTGTAACCACAAACCTATGCAAGATCCACTGGCTGACACCAGTGATTGACTGATTGTCATTTCCTGAACAGCAGTTGATGATGGACAGCTGCAACCTGCACCAAAACCTGTGTATGCAGTAAAGCCAACCCTTTACAATACTAACTAAACACAGCTGAACTTGGCAAGCACCTGGATCACACACAGGGCTTCCTCTGAACTAGAGAGAGCTACCTGAAACAGAGTCTAGAAGTGCTGGATGTAAAAAGAAGAATCAGTGAAGCTGCAAAAAAGCTTCCCTGCTTTGCTAAGGGAGACACCAGGGGCAACAGAACTTAAAGCAGAAACAAGAGACTGAGAAATTTCTTGGCTGCTACTTGGGCAGACAAATAGCAGAAAATAGTGTCTCCTAAGAGACTGATCATTAGATTGCTAGATCAGTTAGATCGTTAACACACAAAGCAGATTTCAGTAGGGAAAACTCATAGGAGTAGCCCTGGGTTTTTGGCGATGTGGTAGAAGAACTGGAACAGGGAGAAGATAACACAGTGGTAAGAAAAAAAGTGATGATAAAGAAAGGAAATGAGAACTTTCCCTTTTCCCCTCCAAACTTATTGTTCTACTCCCCCAGACCCAGGGCAGAACTACACATCCTTCTGTGTGATGCAGCTGCATTCACAGACTGTGAGCTCCATGCCCTGTCCCCCACACTGTCATTATCTCAGAATTCAGGTGATATCAGACGTGCCATGCACCTGTGAGAGACAAAAGCCACCCACATGTAGACAGGACACTGTTACAGCAAGGTGACCAGATGCAAGGAGTGGACTGAGCTACACACAAAAGAATAACTTAAGACAGCACAGACACTTATTCTTTTTAATCCACCAGCTGACAGTGCAGTCCTCTTACAAGGTTCTTACATGTCAACTATGTTTAAAGAGTAGCTTTTGTTTGGAGTGGCTTTAACAGCCTTTTTTTCATAAAAGAGTCCAACAACACCAACACAGTAACGAGCAACATGACTTGTGCCAAGCTGCTGATAGGTTTCAGGGAAAATGCTTTCTAATTGGAAACAAAGTGGAAACGAGTAGGTGGAAAGTGCTGAAACCCACACCAGGAGTCAGATATTCCAGATTCCATCACGGGTTGCTATTTGGAGTTTTTATTTGAAAGAGTAAAGCCTCTACAACCTGTGTAGGGGGTCAAGACAAACTCCTGGAGCAGGGAGGTACTTACTGACTGCCGGCTGTTCTCATCGTCCTCCTCTTCGTACCCTTCCTCATCTCCATCCAGGCGGGTAAAGTCATCTTCTCCATACCCAACTGAGACCAGGCCTCCTTTCTCTCCTAAGGAGGAAGAGAAAAGGAAAACGTTGAGGAAAGGGGACGTACCGGCGTGCGAGGCCTTCCCTTCACATAGGGAAAAGCGCCAGGCCGGCGTGGGGAACCCTGGCGCCCCAGCCCGCCGCCTGTCCCGGCCTCCTGCCCACCCTCACCCGTGGGCGCTCCCCCATCGCTCCCCGCCGTGCCGGCCTCGCTGTCCGACTCCGGGTCCGAGTCCTCGGCGTAAACCGCCAGCGAGGAGAGAACGCTACGCTTCGCCGCCGCCATCTTCCGCCTTGGCCGCGGAGCACTTCCGGCGCGCGGGGATGACGCACACGGGGCTGTCACCGTTGCAACGCTGCCCTTCTTCCGCCCTCAGCGGGCTCACGGTGCACTGCGGGAATCCCACCCTCGCAGCCAGAGGAGAAACTGCTCGGGGAGCGCACGGCCGGGGGATAAAACCCTCAGCGAGGCGGAGCGGAGCGTCTCGGGGGAGGAGAGGGGATGAAAAATGCGCGGTCTGGCCCTTTAACTGAAGCTTTTGACGTCATTTTCAGGCGCCGCGACAGCACCTGCCGCGTCTGGAGCGAGCGCGGAGGGTGGGGGCCGGGACAGGGCGGAGGTGGGACAGGGGATATGGGGGGTGCAAGGACACATGCCCCTGGGAAAGAAAGGGGGTGGGTGAGAAGGAGCTGCCTGCCCCTACACCCCTCTCCGTGTCGGGTGCGGGCGGGTTTGGTGAGCACTGAGGCCCCTCTGCTTTGAACCCCCTCTGCTGTGCCCCATGGAGAGGGGGTTGACCCAGAGTAAATACATCGTGGCCCTCTCCAGTCTGTACAATCATCCCTTAAGGGACGCGAAAAAAGGGGGAATGTGGCAGGGAAGCCCTGGGGGAGGTCGTGCAGGTTATAGGGGGTCGGGGCAGGCCTCGGGCAGAGGAAGGTGGCAGCGTCCGGGTCTAGCTCAGGTACCTGTCGCCGTTCGCAGCATCGTTAGGATGAGCGGGAAGGCTCCCCCGGGCCTGGAGGGCAGGGTCCGGAAAACACTGCAGAAAGTCTTCGGGTTCGAGTCCTTCAAGACTTCCCTGCAGGAAAGTGCGACCATGGCTGTGGCAAGAGGTGAGGTTCGGCATGGGAGACGTGTGGAACACCTCTGTGCGCCCATCTCCGTGTGGGGGTGACACTGCAGGAGTTGTTACTGCGCCTGCTGTGAGCAGATCTCACCCGGACTAAGCAGGAGTGCCCAGCCCTCCATGCCCTCCTCTGCTCTGAGATGGTTTTTGGTGGCCCAGGATCTTTTCCTTTCATTTGTTTTGTAGCACCATCATTCCATCAGCCATGGAAATGGGAAAGTGCAGCATTGCTGACGTCTTTTCTAGTTGTCTCCTTACATCTGCCAGTGTGTTTGTAGTCAGATGACATCAAACCTGTTAACATTCAGATGTTTTCAGAGTTAAACTGTCCTTGTGTTAAAGACAGTACCAGTAGAGGATTTGATTTCTTGGCATAGCTGAGATCCTCCTCAGAATCACGGGGCCATTGTCAGAAACGTTTTTGTGCTGATGTTGACACACACCCCAAGAGCCAGCTGGGGGTGGACAGGCAGCTCACACAAACAAAGCAGCCAGCTCTCCCAGCAGCTCTCTCAGTGTGAATCAGAACAGTGCCCAGTTCAGTTTCCATCTGTCACCACTCACTGTTGACAACAGACCTGTCAGAAGTGGGATTCTGTGTGCAAAGTGTCTCTCTACCTGTTAACCTAGTGTCACTGGCACCTTCCTGGCTTCAACTGGATCCTGGTTAGTGCAGGAACAGTCACTCACCGCAGGATATTATCAATGTGGTTGAGATTTCCAACTCCTGTTTCATGTGAGGGGCCTTTCTGAGATAAGCTTTAAGAGAATGTGGTGAAGTTCTGTCATGGGGCTGGTAATGTGGTAAGTGGAGGTCTGTAAAATGAGTGAAAGCAGCTTTCTGGAGGAGATTCAGCATGAATAACTTAACTTCTCTTTATATTGGTTTCTGTGTATCTTCTGGTACTTTTGTACAGTTGCCTCTAAATGTTTACAAAGCAATCTGAGGTTCTTTGAAGGAAACCACTGCAGGCATGCAAAGTATTGCTGTGCTTTTAGAACCTAAACTGAAATGTTTTGTTGCTATGCCACCTGGTATGTGCACACATGTGCTGTTTCTGCCCACCCCTCCAGCCCGAACCCCAGGAACTCAACACCACTCAGAGGCTTTGAGCTTTATTCTGTTGTTTTTGCAGGAGAGAAGGATGTCTTTGTGTGCATGCCCACAGGGGCAGGGAAATCCTTGTGCTACCAGCTTCCTGCAGTTCTGGCAGTGGGCATCACCATTGTCATTTCACCTCTGATTGCACTGATTCAGGTAACTGTCTCCTGTTAGCTGGGGAGTAGCATCAGGGAAGGGGTCAGGAGACTGGAGGCACAGCAGCTGCCCTCTTGTCTTTCTGCCCACAAGTCTCTGCTGCTGACCTGCCTCTGGATTCTCTTGATATCTCAGTGTGCTTTCCTTACCCTGGGATAGGTGAGGGCAGCAGAGTATCTCTGGTATGATACTTTGCATTTATCTAAAAGGATGTTTTTGCCTTTAATAATAAGCTGGTGGTTTTTGTAACTGGGCCTTTCTTCATTTTCTCCAGACTTAAGCAGCAAAGCAGAGTAACTCAAATGCACCAAAAGATGGCTCTTTCCCCAGAAGAAAACCTGCCACTTTGCCTATAAAGTAATAACTCCAGGAGTGATGAAGTTGCCTTTGAAGGCACAATTCATTCTGCATCAAAATGTCTTTTCATTGTAGTCAGTCTGTGATGGGAAGAAGCTGGTTTAGCAGAGCTGCTCCATGAGCACTTTCATCTGTGAGACCTTTTTTCCTCTATTTTGCCTTTTCTACCGTATCATCACCTGTTGGGAGAAACAATTCCCTGTAAGAGCAGCTGTAGCATTGCTTAGACTTGTGTAGACATCTGGTGCTGCAGGCTGCTGGTTTAGGATTTGTTATTTGTGGAATTATTTTAACTCCTTTACATTCTCACTGCAGTACATGTTAAGAACGGTAGCAGGCCTGGTGATACTTCTCAGAAAGATATTATAAAAAGTGAATTAGTTCCAAGTGTGAGGATTACTGATTAAACTTCAGCATGGCCAATATTAGTGAAATGGAGGTTAAGATATACCATTGGTAAGAGAGTTATAAACAGGTTGAGATGGATTAAATGAGTCTTAGGGGAAAGAGCTAGAGTAAACCCCCGGAGTCTTCTCATCAAGTCCTGAGAAGGGGTGGCTATGCCTGAAATGATCATGATGTATTTCAGTGTAGCCAAACTTCAAGAGTTCATTCTGTGCAGTTCATTATAGGGAAGGCTGAGGGGTGACTGTGAACAGAAAACAAAACCGGACATTAAATCAATGACTGAAACCAGATCATGAGTAAAACAGTAAGATACCTGTTTTTCAGGACTATTCATATCCTGAAATGTCAGGTGCTAATCAAGTGAAAGTGAGCAGGGAAGTGAATTTGTATGGCCAGTGTTCATCTGGACGAGATGCCACGTTTTCTTCTTGGTTTTCATGACACGATTCTCATCCATGCTTCTGGTTCTGCTGCAGTGGTGATTTACATGATCCTTGTACTTTGTCCTGTCTCAGTTGTGTTAGGACATCCTTCAGTTATTTTGGAGTGAACTGCTCCCTATTCTTGCAGAGTGGGGGTATTCATTTTCCATCTGTGACAACTCCATAGTGTAAATACTGAGACGTGTTCAGGTCACGGTGCCTGTGATGAGTTGTTTTGCACAGATCCCTGCTGGTGTTCCTTATCAGCAAAAAGATTGTCTTAAAGTGAGTGGTGCACAAAAATGCAGTTGAATGTAAGAGCTGGATGGAGCTCACAGGTGAAGAAAAAGGCATCTAGAATTGAAGTTGTAAATAACAGGACTCTAGGTGTGTGTTGTCCTGGGATTTGATCCTGGAGGTGGAAGCTGGGGCCTTACCTGGGCCTCCCTACTAATCTTTCTTTGTGCTGATGACTTTCTTTATTCCCATTTGATTTTCATTTTTATTTTGTATTTACTCTAGGATCAAGTGGATCACCTTCTGGCTCTGAAGATCAAAGCCTGCTCTCTGAACTCCAAGCTGTCTGCCCAGGAGAAGAAAACCATCCTGGCTGACTTGGCAAGTGAGAAGCCTCAAGTAAAGCTCCTGTACATCACCCCAGAGATGGCAGCTGCCTCTTCCTTCCAGCCAACACTGAACTCCCTGGTTTCCAGAAACCTCCTGTCCTACCTGGTCATTGATGAAGCTCACTGTGTGTCCCAGTGGGGACACGACTTCCGCCCTGACTACCTGCGCCTGGGCTCGCTGCGCACCCGCATCCCCCACACCCCCTGCGTTGCCCTGACTGCCACTGCCACCAAGCAGGTCCAGGAGGATGTGGTGGCAGCACTCAAGCTCAAGCAGCCGCTTTCCACCTTTAAGACTCCTTGTTTCAGATCTAATTTGTTTTATGATGTGCAGTTCAAGGAGCTCCTGACTGATCCGTATGCCAGCTTGAAGGATTTCTGTCTAAAGGCGCTTGAAGTGAAGGGCGCCACTGGGGTAGGTTTTACCTTTAGGGAAGAAAACCAAGCTGGACAAAATCTACCTTAATGGTCCCTGACCTTCTAGGGGTTGGTGAGGCCCTGACAGGTCTGTGGCAGGAAAGGAGGAGGTCCCAGGAAGGAAAATGGTTGTGTGTATTTTCCAAGTCCTCTAAAAGTGCACACCCATGTTTTTTGGTTCCTCTGAAACAGGTACAGTGTGAAGGCTGTGTTCGTGTCAGAGGTGTCCTCAGAAGGGGGTTAGTCTAAGAGAAAATTGATTAGGAATACAGAACAAGCATTTCCACTTGGTTTGTCACATCCTCCGTGACCACTGTGTGTTTGTGTTCTGCTCTTTTACTGCAGTGAGGGTGAGCAGAAGCATTTGAAGTTGAATTTCCTGCTCTAACACTAATTCTCAAAACAACTTTCTGCAGCTCAGGTATAACCTGTGCACCTGGGTGTGTTTGTGAGGTGCTTCTTGCCTTGTGTCTACTAGGAGAGGCTGAGGGGCTGTATTGGCAGCTTTGTTGTTTGACTTCAGGCAGTGTCCTGGTCTTTGTCTCCTGGCTCCCAGGTGTACTCCGGCTGTGGCATCGTGTACTGCAGGATGAGGGATGTGTGTGACCAGCTGGCCATCGAGCTGAGCTACCGAGGGCTGAAAGCCAAGGCTTACCATGCAGGTACTGGAGTCTGCATCTCTCACTAGCTGGGAGAACTAAACTCTGCCACCTAGGTTGGGGTTACCTAGAAAAGAGCTTTCTAGGCATGCTCTGCACTCTGTGATGCTCACACATCAGGTCTGTGAGGTGAGTGAGTGCAGGCCCTTCACCGCAATGGCATTCCCTTGTCTCCAGAACTGTTGGTTTTGTTGGATCTTTCATGGCCTGAATATAACAACTGCATTTATCCCGGGTGGGGAGCTAGATTTTTCTCTTTGGAATAAAAACAGCTGCTGCTGACTTCTGCTTGGTCCCAGGCCAGTTTAAACACTGAGGAAGAGAGGAGTGTGTACATCAGGCAGTTTTAGTGAGGGAGTGGGCCTGCAGTGGGGGAATGGATGAGAAAGAAAATCCTCTTGTTTCCTTCTGTCTTGCTTTTTTGGGGGGGGTTGATTTGTGGTTTTTAGGGGTTTTTCTTGTTGGTTTTTTTTTTGGTTGGTTGGTTTTGGTTTTAATTTTATTTGGTTGTTTGGTTTTTTTTGTTTGTTTGGGTTTTGGTTGTTAGGGGTTTTATTTGTTTGGTTGGTTTGTGGGTTTTTTTTGTCGTTTGTGGGTTTTTTGGGGGGTTTTTTGTTTTTTCCATTTTTTGGGGGGTATGTTTGTTTGGGTTTTGGTTGTTAGGGGTTTTATTTGTTTGGTTGGTTTGTGGGTTTTTTTTGTCGTTTGTGGGTTTTTTGGGGGGTTTTTTGTTTTTTCCATTTTTTGGGGGGTAGGGTTTGTTTGTTTTGGGGTTTTTTGTGGTGTTGTTTACTCTCTTCTCTTTTCCTTTCCAGGGCTCAAGGCAGCTGACAGGACTTCTGTCCAGAATGAGTGGATGGAGGAGAAGATCCCTGTCATTGTTGCAACCATCAGTTTTGGAATGGGAGTAGACAAAGCAAACGTCAGGTGTGTGAGGCTGAGTGTTGTGCACCATCCTGAGACTGAAACCTGAGCAGGGGAAGGAAAAGTCTCAGGCTCTGTTACCTAATACACCTGACTCAACTGCCTGATGAGCACTTCCTTAAACCAACAAAACCAGTGCTGGAAGTTTTTTATTTTGGAAGCAGCAAAACCAAACCTGGGAGGGCTTTGTAAAAACATTAAACACAAGGCAGCAGAGCTCCTCTTTTCCAGTCATCCTCAAAATCAAGAAAATTGGAGGAGTGCTTTTCTGCCACACCTTCCAGGGTCTCAGAAAGAGCCATCTCAGTGCAATCAAAGCTGTCTCTTTCACTTCTCTTAGTGCAAGAGCTGCTGTTAAAAAGCAGTGGAAAGAAAATCTGCACCTAAAATAATTCATCCACCCTCTATTAAAATAGTCAGAGACAGCTTTTTTTTGGAGATCTCTTGCAATGCAATGGGGGAAAAAACAGCCCTTCGCAAAAGGCAATAACCATATAAAAATAGAGCTGCAGTCCAAGGACAGAAACTTTGCACGTGGTTTCCATTGCTGTTCCTCTGAGATTGCTGTCCCCACAAGGGCTCTGTGTTAGAATTCCTTCTCTGCAATATGGCTGTGCTGAGTTACTATTGTGATGGCTTACTAGAGGGGTAATTCAGGCGCAGCTCAGACATCATCCACAGCACACCTGATCTCTAAAATCCACATACAGAAGTTGCTCTGAATACTGTGGGAGAAGGACAGGATATCACTGAGCCAATCCCATCAGTTCACAACTGTGCCTTCCCTCTACCTGTGTCACTGTGCTGCCAGGAAACAGGATCCCATAGCAGTGACAGTTTTACTCCTTGATGCATCTTTCCAAGCAGAGAAGTGAGGAGTCTCCTAGGACATGAATTAATGAGCTGCTGAAGCACTCTGCCCTGTCCAGTAATCATTAAAAAAGGCAAAGAGTTGTGGAAATTCATAAGGCTGACTGAAAGTGAAATATAGCTGAAATATGCTTGTAATCTGGTTAGTTTACAAGGAATGGAGTTAAAATGACTCTTTACAGGATTTTTTACAAATAACTTACAGAACATTGTACCCAGGCCTACTTAACAAGGCATTGCTGCTTAGCCTTTGCTCTGTGTTGGCAGATTTCTGAGTATTCATGCATATGTTATCAAGTAAGATCAGGTCTGACAACTTCTGGAGTAGACTCTTCTGGACAAAAGGGAAAACAGAGGTGGTGTCCCTTTTTCTTCTGATGGAATCTGCTCCTCTCTCTTCACTGTTAATTCAGTTCTGCTTAAAATTATTTATCAATTTCTTCAGCAAACTTCCTGATGAGGTTTAAATGTGCAGGGCTCTGATGCTTCCTGCTTGGCCTGTTCCTGGGCTGTTTGTGTTTGAAGAAACACGTTTGCTTGCTTTCGTCATTTAATCTTTAGCTACACCCAGATGCATCATACCTGCCCTTGGGTCATGCTGGCTTTGAGGACTTGAAAACATTGGCAGCATTACTGTGCTGTCCAATCCTCTCAAAACAGGTATAAGCTGAATTGCTGAATAGTCAGAGACAAGCAGGTTTAAAGCAGTCTTGCAATGCTGTGTTGAAAACCCTCCTGCAGAGATTACATAAAATTTAGTAATGATTCTATAGTCGTATTTGCTGGTTAGGAAGGTTGCCTTCATCTGAGGAGCACAGTAAGGTCAAATTTCCCATGGAGATTTTGTCTAAGTGTCTTTTTAAAATAAAGTATTTAAAAATGTGTTTTGTAATGGTGCAGTCGTGTCCCACAAAATAAATACAACTTTTTTATCAATGCTGTATTTTATGGTAAAATCTCCCAAACTCCTTAATTAATAAGTGTCCTTAGTCTTCATAGCTGCACAGTTGTGTGCATGTTTGGGATACTCATGTGCTCATTCTTTTCCATCCATTTCAAGTGGCATCCTGCTCACATACTGTCCAGGTGAATTTGTTTTCTAAAGCTCTGCTGCTTTCCATGCCTCGTGTGTTAAGAGGACTAAAACTTCAGTGTGCAAATTCTCTTGCTGTGCTCCATCCTTTTATGTTTTGCTGCCCTGTTTTTTGCTGTTGTTGATGCCCACAGACACCACACTGGTGTGTGCAGTGCTCTGAGAAACCTGCAGCCTCATGTTCCCTGTTTTACCACATGCAGGTTTGTCGCCCACTGGAATATTGCCAAGTCAATGGCTGGATATTACCAGGAGTCTGGCAGAGCTGGTAGAGATGGAAAACCATCCTGCTGCCGCCTGTATTACTCAAGGAATGACCGGGATCAAGTCAGCTTCCTGATCAAGAAGGAGCTCTCTAACATCCAGGTGAGAGCTGCAGAACAGTACCCACCTGCCTGGATGCACTGCCTTGGCTCTGGTCTGGTTTGCCTGCAGTAACCTCTGAATATGAAAAGATGAAATGAAATTTTCTGAGTCTAGAGCTGTGTGGAGCCACATTTCAAGGGACAGCAGAAGGAAGGGAAGCAGGGAAGGAAAAGGCTACCAGAGCCAGTTCTGTTAGAGAGGAATGGGTGAGCAGAAGTTGGAGCAGAGACAGGGAGGTGTCTGTATGTGTTTGCCATGTAGCTCAGAAGGGTTGAATTTGACCCTTGCTAGAGTTACTGTATCTGTGTATATTTAAATTGAAGACTACAGTTCCTTGTCCTTTCTACTTTCAGGAAAAAAAAGGCACCTTAAAAGAGTCTGACAAAGCTGTGATCACAGCTTTTGATGCCATTGTGAACTTCTGTGAGGAGCTGGGGTGAGTGCATTTCTTTCAAACATCACTATTAATGCTGGGGAAAACATGCCCTGTTCTTCCAATAAACTGTTACAGCTGAGATTTCGCTTATGTCCCTGAGAAATCTCTCATTGCTTCCACCTGAGTTAACTGAGATGTTGGTCTTGGAGTCTGACCAAATCAAGAGGATGTTTAACTTCTCTGGTGATGCATTTTACAATATTCTGTCTTTGACAATGGGTTGACTTAGTTGCATTTACTTTTGTTTTGACTCCCTTCAGTACATCACCCCTCTCCTAAGGGGGCAAACAGAGAGCCATGGGATGGAAGCATTTAGATTTAATGTTTCTGTAAATCTCAGTGTCTCCACTCTGCAAAGTGTCTGTGATTCTCACTGGCCTTCGAAGGACCTGATGGTGCTTAGAATGTTTCAAAAGCAGGCTCAAATTATGGATGTGCCCAATCTAAATGCAGACTAGCAACCACAACATGTCTTGTTCAGGTTTAGTTCATGCCTTGTATGCTGTAATTGTACTAATTGCCATTCTGTGCTGGATAAGACATCAAAGCTATAATTTTGCCAGGAGGAGAGCAGCATACGTTCACTAACTGAAAATGGTCTTTGCGTGTCATGCTTGCAAGTTCTAAATTTTGTTTTATTTTTCACACGTGGGTCTAGGACAGCTGTTTCAGCATGAATGTAACACATGCTGCTCTTCTGGTGCCTTGGTGAGAGTGTTCTCTCTTTGTCATGCTTGGCAAACAAATCCTGGGTTTATGGGTTAGTCTTGCCCGTTCTGAAGTGTGGCACTACACTGAGCCCTGGGGCACTCGAAGGGGCACTTCTTTGCCTAAAGTCAAGGTGGTGCTGTGAAGTAGCTGCTGGGAGGCTTCTTGTTCTAAGAATTTGGTCCACTTGTCTGAGGAGCTCTGCTCCTTCTGGGGTGTGTTCCCAGCTCACAGATGGCTGTTGTGGCTGTTTTGTATAATCGTAGAATGGTTTGGGGTGGAAGAGATCTTAAAGATGACCTAGTTCAACCCCGTGCCATGGGCAGGGACACTTTTCCCTAGGCCTGGTTGCTCCAAGCCCCATCCAGCCTGGCCTTCCAAGGGATGGGGCATCCATAACTTCTCTGGGCAGCCTGTTCCAGTATCTTACCACCCTCAAAGTAATAATCTGAGTAAGGGACTATCACTGACCTAATTAGAAATCCCCCTTCCAGGCTTTTTCTTCCCTTATTCAGCTTGATCCATTCTTCCAACTGTATATCATGGGATGTGCATCCCAGAGTCACATATTGTAACACCCCTGCCTGGCTTCCCTGCTCATAACTCTACAGGAAACTGAGGTGCTGTGGAAACCAAAGCCACGTTGCATTTCTTTTTTACATATTGAATTAATACAGTTCTACTCACTATCCAAACAGTGAAAGCAAACCTCAAACTCTGACCTTGCAAGGTTATAAATAAGAACAAATAAAGACAGACTGTGCACTGGCAAGCAAGTTTTCACATAGTGTATTTATGCCTGAGTATGACAGGAGAACAATGGTCTAAGCTGCTTTTAGCGAGTGGGTTCAGACAAAGCTTTCAGTGGCCAGAGTTTCCTATTGCTCTTTTGCAAGGTGAAAAAAAAAAACCTAACCCATGTAGCTGCAGCAGCAGAACACATCTTTATCAGCTTTAGGTGGTGGCTGATCATTTGCCACCTCTAGTTGGTGATTTTGCTTGAAAGATTAAAATCAGAGATGAGTTTCCTTTGGTATTTGGTGAACACTGCAGTTCCTAAATCCAGACAGCCTCATGTATTGAGTTTGCTGTGGCCTGCAGAACAACTTGCTGGCATTGGGACATTACTCTTGATGTTATATGGAGAGTAATAACCACCCAGGGATTGAGAAGAGAGTTTTCTGTGAACACAATCAGGTTGTACCCAGGCTGGTTCTTGCTCAGCTGTACCAAGCTCTGTGTTCCCACTTTGCTGTCTATGAGCCACCTCATTTGTGCCTTGGAGACGTGCAGCACCCAAAGATAGCAGCAAATAAAATGAAAGCAATAAAAACAAGACAGAAGATGCCAATCACCACCAGCCCTCCAAGAGCCCAGTCACTTGTTGCAATCAGCCTCTTTAGGTCTTCCAGAACTGAGGATGCCTCTTGCTCTAGTGACATGCTGACTTTCACCCTGCTGGGGGCAGACAACAACAAGGTCACGTGTTGTATTCTCTCCATGCCCTCAGCCACAGCCCCAAAACCAGTACAGGTATGCATGGTGTCTGTGCCTGCAGGCACGCCCCTCCAAAAGGAGGGTCAGCCTTCACAGAAATGGGAGCACAGACCAGAGGAAACACAGCTGAGACTAGTTTAACAATCAGACCTATAGAGATGTAAAGAGGAAAAGCTGCTCGCTCTACAGCATTTTGACAGTTGAGATTTATTTTAATCATAGCTTATCAATATTTTAAATAATACAGTGTCTCTCCAGCACGTTCAATATGAACTCTGTCAGTTGTACAGTCTATACGTGAAAGACAAGTATTCAGTGGGAGAAATTCCTTGATACCATTGGAAGGATCTCTAAAAGGGAGAGCTGGGGGCTTGAACTCTGAGGACACAATGGAGATTAAATGAACACTTATTTAAAAACAAACAAGCAGAAAATCCCACCAATAATAAGCAAAGATCACGTACAATTTGTTTCTTCCATAGGACTTAGAATAGTCCAATTATATCAAAAAGGGTGTCCTGCTAATGGAGTTTGCTTTAGTAATGGTTTCTGTTACTCTGCAATAGAAGCGTAAATCTTCCTCCCACAAGGAGGTCCAGTAATAATTTAAAATGGGATCTCAGTGGGTTCTACTCACTTGCTTTTTCACTGATACTTTGAATAATGACTTGGCTCTCAGCTTTCTAAAGAACATCCAGCATCTCTTTGTGAGCATCTTGTGGTTTTACTAAAGCTTCCTTGCTTCTCAAGGGAAAGGATGGAATAATTCTCACACTTTCTTGCAAATGTGACTATGCAGATGCAATACAGGAAGAGGTATTAGTTATTTTTGAAAATTTGCTTGACTTGCTGCCTCTTATGTCTGTATCCAGAATATGCTAAGAAAAAGAATTACTCCTGTAAAGTGTTTCATCCTCAGCAGGCTGGATTTGACTTGAAGCACAAGCTGACACTTGCTGAAGTTTTTGTCTCTTTCTCAACAGTCAGATTTATTCAGTTCATGGTTTGTTTTCTGGGTAGATGGCAGATCACTGTGCTCAGTCTTTAACCAACCAGCACACGGGACATCAAAGCTGTTCTGGATTCCTTTGCTGTCAAAAAGGAGGCAGCCTAGATAAAAGTTCCAGAGACCCAAAGGCAGAAATCCCATGGGACTGCACACCCCAGGAAGTTCCTATCTCTTTTGCTAACAGCAGTTCACCTCCCAGAATAGGAGAGCTGTATGACATTTTATAAATACCTGAAGCTGTTGTGGTTTGTAGTAGGTGTTTCCTCTGTTGCCTTCTCTTCACCCCTCGAAGAGATCTTGGCCTGTGGTGAGGGACCCCTTGCTGTATCTGGAGACTTGTAGAGGTAGCCTGGAAGTTGCGACTTTGGGCTGCAGTAAATGATTAACAGCTGATTTTCCTTCAAAGGTGTGGCTAATCTAATCAAATCAAAGGCCTAGAACCCAGCTAAAAAGTCCTAATTCAGCTATTCCTCAAGCATTTCTTCTTCATGGCTTTATACACTCCTATAGCTGTTGCAGTGCTTGTAAAGGCCCACTGTGGCCTCTGTCTGGGGCAGGCTGCAGGATGTGGTGGAGAGGAGAGGGCTGTTTCCTGGATCCTGACTCGATCTTTGTTGCAAGCTCCAGTAGGAGACTGGAGTGAGACTGTGAACAGGACTGCCCTGCAGTCCAAAATTCATTATGACAGTTTAGGTGAATAAACCCATTCCAGAGCATTGCACTGCTGTGAGCTGCAGTAAAACTCTCTATCACTTTCCTCACTGGAGAAGACCAGAGGTATGTTGCTGGAGAGAGGAGGGAGGGGAGAAGGAGGAGTGTGGTGTGTGAGGCTGCCAGTGTGTAAGAGGAAACTTATTTTTCACAAGCCAAACAAACCAGAGGGATAATGTTACAGAACAGAACCTATTCCATTAAGTCATCAGCAGAACTTCAACCACTTCTGCTGGAGGGGCTGGCCTTGCTGGCTCTTTGAGGTTCCTCAGGGACAGAAACTATTTCAACACTTTTACCATTGTGACTGAAATAACGGTATTCCTGTGCAGTTCCTCCTAGGCTTTCACAATATGAATAGCAGTTGCTACGTTAGAAGCAGCCTTGCCTTATTCTATGCTTTTCTGAATCTCCCTCTGCAGGCTGAAGCAAGAGGATCTATCCTCACTGCTGCTCCCTACAGGTGCCTGTATTTGAGTACTAATTGAAGCCAAAACATAAAAGCTTGTGTGACTGCTGAGCAGGGACCCAGGGACCAGCAGGCTTGTAGTCAGCAGAAGCTGAAGAGCTGCAGGAAGCTGGGCACTTGCTGGCATCTTTCAGGCTACCCTGAATGCATACAAGGAAGCAGGAGATCAGGCAAACCACTGGCATGTCTGGATCCCAGCTGAGTGCAGTGGTACAAAATAATCCAAAGCAGAACATTAGGCCTGTGAGGTCCAGATAAGTGTGTAGAAATTGGTCCCCTCTACATGGCAGCTGGTCCTCTGCTCCAGAAAGCCACCTGAATCCTTTAGAGGATTGCCTATTTTTCTTTCCTTCCCTTTCTTTAATAGTGCTGTGTTTATTCTGTTTCTAATTCAGGAACTTGCAGTGGCTGAGATAAGACAGGAGCCATTTCTCTTGTTCCTCTGCCTGGTATCTGTCAGTGGTTTAATTTGTACCATCACTGGGAAACATGCATTTGTGGCTTTTCCCGTTGAGATAAGGCCTGGCAGCTTGTTCCCAGTGACAGCAACCTGTCAGCCCTTGGTGTGTGTCCAGCCTGCCAAGCTTCCCCCTGTCTTAGCACAGGCTGGCTCCGTGCTGCTGGAACAGCCCTCAATGGGATGCTGTTAATGTCTGCAGCTGGCACTGTCTAGCACAAGCCTGGAAAGAAAGTGAGCTCTGTTCTTCTCTGGGTCTCGTGACTTTATCTAGATACAAAAACATCTGTTGAGTCTGTCTCTGCAAAAGAGATTCTGAGACTCCTGATGTCACTTCAATTGCCACTTGTTTGTGAGTAAAATGAGCAAAGACTTATGTGACAGGAGGTTGGTGTGATGCACCTCTGAAAGTTTCAATTGATGCTGTGCTTGAGATTGTTTCCCCCTAACATATTGGTTGGCAGTGGAAGCTTTAGGACAGCCTAATAATTTTTTTTTATTTTTATTTTTTTACACTTTGTTAGTCTCAGTGTAACTGTGCATGCAGTAGCTCGTGCTAGTGCAGTCTGCTCTTGGCAGTTGTCAAGTTGAGTCTCAAATATTTATTTCTAAAGAACATCCCCATTTTCTACTGGAAAGTTTTTATTAATTTAAAAGTAGCACTGGTAGTTTCAGGAATTTTATATTTCTTAAAATTCTTAGACTATTCACTGCAAAGACTGCAGTCTTTGGCTGCAGATATATTCCAATGTGCAGCAGTACAAAAATACCAAATACCTAGATTCGGTTTGTTGGCAAAAAATAAAGTGCATTAAATATATAAGCTGATGTAATGTGCCTTTTACTAATATGGGTGCAGGCAACAGAGAAAATACATTTCTTTACAGAGTTTTTTTTATTTTCTGTACCTTCTGAAGTGTGAAGAGTATTTTAAAGCCCACTGTTAAAAACTTGATGATTCTGTTCTCCTTAGCTAGATGTTGGCTTTGGTACATACACTTAGTTGGGATACAGAGGCAGAAGATGACTTCCCTATATGCATGTAATTTTTTATACCTTCTCACAAAGGTGGTTGGTCTCCCATTTGGGGCTAAAACACCACTGGTTCAGAGTTTAGTGCAGAATTTTGGCGTTCTTACGCTGTGCCAGTTGTGGGAGTTGTGGCCTGTGCCACAGCCTTGTACGTCCATAAATCCCTTTCGGAAGTTCACTGGAGTGTAAACCAAATATACTCAGTGGCTGCAGCATGGAAAAGAGATTTATTTGCACTTGTTAACTCCAGCCCAACAGCCAGTTCTTGGCTCTGCTCTGTCACTGTGCCTGCTGTCAGCTGCTGCACACATACCCTGAAGTGATGGCTCCCATCACGTGTCACTCCTCTGAAATGCCTCTGTGCGTGCTCATAAACACACCCCTGGCATCATGTTCATGTCTACTAAAATAAACTGCACATAGTGCAGGGAGTCAGGCACACAGATCCCTCAAGTAAGGATTTGTTCATCTCCTGGAGCTCCCATGCTCTGCAAGAACCATTCATCTGCAATAAGCAGAAGAGTAGAACCACAAGGGGTGGAGGGGGAGCATGTTGAGCAGAGAATGATCAAAAAAGAAGTCATAGGATTGGTGAGTTTTTCCCTTTTACCTTCATCTTTCTGTTCACAAAGAGTATTCCACGTGATCTGGTTTTTTCTTTGGCAATTTCCCATCATTGCATCACCAATGAAATGACACTGGGGGCAGTTGTTACCAGCTGTACTCACAGCCTCAGCTGGCACATCTGGATCAGAAGGTCCACCATTTGTTATTTTCAGCAGATATCTCAGCTAAACGTGTCTCCTGCAGCAGGTTTGGCCTTGATCCATGATGACCTGAGCAATTGGACCTCCCAGTGGTGTCAGCTGGTTTTGCTTATGCCCAGTACCATCCTTCTGGTGAGAAGAGCAGCAGTGCCTCGTGTGTGGCTGTGTGCATGGTGTCTGCTTTGCTCCGTGGCTTCGTGTCCCAGAGGGGATCCTCAGCTGGCCCAGCTGCAGGGCTGTCTTTGGGAAAGCTGTCTCTTTTCTCAACAGTCTGTGTCCACGCCCTCCCACCCCATCTTGGCCCAAAAGATGGAGACAGTGATGGTAAAGGAGCTTTACCTTTCTGGTCACAGTAGTGGCTGTCACAGAGAGAAGGAATTCCACGCTGTGATTTCTGGTCCTTTGAGTCATGTTAATTAATATTGTTATTGCCATTTTCAGTGGGCTAGTGTGGAAAGTCATTCCCGTAGCACTGAATCATGGTGTCCATGCATGTCCTTGATAGCAGGTTGTGTCACTTCATGAACGGGCAGCTGGGCGGACTTGGCTCTTCTTCCTGTGTCTGGGGGCAGGGCGTCCATCACAGCCACAGCAGCTGTAGCAGCAGCAACTGCAGGCAATGACCGTGAGCACCAGCACAGTAACTGGAAAGAGAAACAAAGGATATTGCTTCATAGCACAGGAACAATCCCTGCAGAATAACCCTATGTCTCCTCCAAGTTGTTTGGTGAGCAGCAAAATGAGCAAAGCCTGGTTTCTTGAGAGTTTTTTTTTTACCCTATATCCCCATCTTCCTCCTCCTAAGTTGCTGCTCCTTTGTATTAGGTTTCCATTTAATCTGGACAATCATTACCAGGCATTTCAAGACCTTAAGAGCTACATTCCAAACTATGTGAGAATTTCTTTACCCACTTAATGGGCTGTTGTTTGGGAGCTGACATGCAGTACCTAAGCACAGCTACATGCCTGGAAAGGACGAAAATCCAGCTTTGGATTTTTGAGTAACCAAACTTGCGAGAGTTTGGTTACTCAAATTGGCAGTTGTATTTCTGAAGAGTGAGTTCAGCATACTCTTTAAGCATAGAGACTCATGACTGGGTCCTGTATGTAGCTTGAAAAAATAAAATACTTCAAATGCAGGGGTTCATTTCACAGAACAGTGGGCATCCTCTACTCTAGCCAGGATGGTTGGTGTTGGCAGGGATGTGTTAGTTTATCTGGAGTAGAAGAGGATGACATGTTCTATCCTGCAGAACATGTAAGAGTGTGAGCATGCCTCTGTGTGCATGTGTTCCTTTAAAGCCTGGATCTGGGCTGCCAGGTAGCCTGTGGGGAACCAGCTGTAGGGATGAACCAAATAAAGCAGCAGGTGAGACTTTGTGAATTCCAGCCCAGGGAGGAGTGTCCAGCTGGATACACACCCTTCCTTTTGGCCGGGAGCAAGCCCTCTCTTTGAGAAGCAGGGCCTGTCTTCCTTCCTGCTTATTTTCCCATCGTATAAACAAACTTCATCCCCCTTGATCCAGCTGTTCTCTGTTATTCCTTCTATTCCATCCCCACACAGAGCAGTAGGAGAGATCTTGCCATTACCAGAGGAGAATAAATAGGCTCAACTGAAGCATATTGGCTTCCACTGAGTCAATACAGGAATGACACTCAGAGTCTCTCTTAAGTGTCTTCTGTGGCAGGGAGATGCCCTAATACCATTTATCATAAACTATCTCCTATGCATCAAAACATTACGGTAGCTCTGGGTTGGTTAAAATACTGGTGATTTAACTCATGTTTAAAATGAGAGCTTTGGGGAAAGCTGTATTGTTGCCTGTCATGCCCTGCAACCATGTAGAGGTACATGTTGAGTGTTAAAAAGTTACTTAGGAATTAAGCTGGGCCTTAGAGCACAGCGTGGAAAACAACAGCCAACACCACCAACCCACCCACACAGCCTGTGGAGCAAGTTGCCCCCATAGGAGAGCAGAGAAATTCTGACACCCCTTTGCCTCCACCCACAAACTCACCAATAAACAGAAGAACCACAGAAAAGCTGACAATCTCCACTGGCTCAGCCTTGGGCAGTTTCTGGAGCTTAAGGAGAAACTTCTCACCAATGGCTTGTACTTCTTTCAGAAAGCCTTCAGAAGACATTCTGTCACAACCTCTCCAGACTTTATGCTGCGGGAGAACCAAACAGAGAATAAACCTTTTCACTGACTAATGCTAGGGAGCTGCCAGCCTTTTTATACAGCTGGTGATCACAAGGAAAACAAGTTTATCTGGTCTCAGTCCTTGTTCCCAGTAGCTAAGGTGGAGGACTATTAATTTTCTACGTGTTCTGGCACTGTTAATTTCAAAATCCAGCTTTGAGGGTGTTTTTGTCAACTGCACTGTTAAGCAAAGTACAAATAGTGTTTCTTCTACAAGGACACTTTTTCCAGCAGGCACTGAGTTAAGACTGGACAGTGCCTGCCCTTGGCTCTCACCTAATCAAAGTACTTTATTTTCCAGTTGTGCTAACTTGTCCTTCCAGAAACAAATGCAATTCTAACCCAGCTTGAATTCTGAATGCTGAACTCCACTGTACATAGTCTTCAGTTGTTTCTTACTGAGTAACACAAAGTAGCCCTTGAAGGCTTCTTTCACTTGGAGCTACAGAACCCCCCTTCAAAAATAAAGGCATTTACCTCAACACCTCAATACAATAGCATTAATAATGTTTTATTAACCAGTTTTACTGTATGTGATACTAAAAGTTAAAGTCTGCATTCACTAGGGACAGCCGGATGCTTTTCAAGTTCTTATAGATGAATGCAATCTTATAAAGAAAGCTAATTTTAGTTGTTTTTTTTTCTTTTAAGCCACAGAGCAATATATGAATTGAACAATGGATTCCACCCATCACTGCTGATGATAAGCAAAGCAAAAGCCTGTCAGGGAGATATCTCCCTTGTGGAGCTAATCCCTCCTGCCCTGCTCAGTAATCTTAGGCCTTCTTTATTCTCAGAGGTTATTCTTTATTCATCAGGAGCTATTGTTACTGAAAATATTATTAGTCTAGCTAAACTTAAGTGTCTCATTTTTGTCACCAATATTTGCTGTTCTTTTACCCCATGAACAAGATTTTGGGAGGCATTGCAACAAACTAGCTGGCATGAGACCTATGGATCTTCAAATTTTGCTTCAGTCAGGAACTGGAATTGGATATTTTTGAGGAATATCCACAGTCCCACCGAGAACAAATGTTTGAACAGGTCAACACTTGAATGGGTCATAACTCATACTGCATTGTTATATCAAAGTGTACTGGTTTGAGTGTGTTGTAACAGTCAACACTGGGTTTTGGGACTTGAACATTGCAATTTAATATCCTGATCTTGGTGATAAGACAAAGCCAAGTGACCAAGACAGCACTTCCAGAACAAACCAGCTAGTTCCTTATTGCACATCTGGCTTGGTTACTCAAACAAATGGATGCTTGGAGTTCAGTTTTTCTAAACACACTGAGGACAGATAGACCTTGTCTGTTTCTTTGCATGCTGGGCTTAAGTACTACAGTGCCAAGTTAAATTAGTTTTGTATGTTTATGCAATTCAAAAAAGGTTTTCTTTGTTCTTTTAAATCCAAGCTAAGGAATAAATATCGGAACCAGCTGGTTTCTTAGAAATGGGGGTGGATGGAAAATCTACATCCATGGAAAGATCGCTGTGCAACTTAGGAAGGAGGCAGAGCTGTGGTCTTTGACCTGAAAAGGTCACTTTTGACACTAGAGTTAAATACTTCTTTCCAGATGATTGCATACCCCAAGTGAGCTGCTCCAGAAACGACTGCTTTATCCTTAGTGCTGCAGGATTCTGTGTCAGCAGGTTTTCAATTTTGTTTCCATTCCAAGAGATGGTGGAGGAGGCAGAGGTGATGTGATTTGTGTTTTCTGTTCTTGTCTCTAGAAGAAAAAAAAAACAAAATTTCTGGCTCTAGCACTGTGAAAATGTTTGCTCCCTTTGGAGGTGTTTCTGCCTGTCCAGAAGCCCTGCTCATAAGGAATTTGCTGTAAACTTCCATGCCATGCTTTGGGCTGCACCAGAAGCAACAGATAAAAGAGCCAGGCTTGTGAAATTTGGTTATACAGGTAAAATTACTGATCAGGATCATAGAACTCCATGTGGATTAGCAAAGTGCTTAGTCGAAAATGATAAAGCCTGTCTCTGTAATGGACATTCCTCTCTGCCCATGGTACCTGATCTGGAGCTAAGTGAAGGAGTTTTTATTCCAAAACTTGCAAGGAATGTTGCTTGTTTACCTTGGTCTGAATTACATCAGGGACAAAGTTTGATGGTGGTGGTGCAGTCTCCAACCTACCCGTGAGGAAGCAAATGTTTTTCTGCTTGATTGCACTTTCTGCTGCTTCCGAGGGCTCTCTGCTTTGGGATTTCTGCTTCTGCGGCAAGGCAAAAGGGTGAAGAATAAAATAATTCTTAAAGGAAAAAAGTAAAACTCCCCCAAGAAAGCCAGTTACATTCATGGACTTTTGTATGTTCCATTCTACTTGTGATGTAAAATCTTTGTTCAGGACTAGTTTTGATGTGACCTTTTCCCCACTGATTTCAGTGGAACCAAGATTTTACCCTTGAGATTAGCACAAGGGTAAGTGTAGTGTGATTTAAACCAGTTGTCNATACTCAATTTTATTATATTGTGTTCAAATAAGCTTCCAGTCACCAATAGTAGTAAAGGCCAGGTGGTGCAGGATATTCAGCTGAAGCAGTAACTGTAATGATTATTATTAAAACAGGGAAATCTTAAGAGATTAGAAACTTAAGGTTGTAGGCCTTAACTGACATTTTACTTTCTATGCCTGGAATGCTGTTTTAGAGCCTGGAAGAGCCACTCTTCCAGAGTTCACTCTTCCAGAGAGTCTTCTCCAAGTTAGTACCTCAGAAATTCTCAGGGGTTTGGAGCAAACATTGTCTGCCAGTGTTTTCCTCCATTGCAAATTCCTTCTTGCTCATCATTGTCCTTCCTCAAAACTACATCCACTGAGGATGGGAACCCTCCAGAGCAGAGGAGACTTGGCTGTAGGGCAGCAGAGCTGATGGAACTCATCCATGTTATGGAAAAAAATCCTGAATGACCACAGTGCAATGTGGTCTTCATAACACACTGTCAGACTGATGTCAGGAAATTCTGCTCCACAGCTGTAGTTAGAGCTCACATGAATTAAAAATCAGATGAGGAGAGGCAAGAATCTCACATAGAAAAGAAAGTAACACAATGTCTTGTGACAGGCAGTCTGTGACATCCTGCTGGGACGGAGTGGCAGCCTGAAATTCATGGTTTTGACTTAAGAAATAACTCATCTAATCAGTGATGCCAGTGGAACTAGATCATCAAACGTTTCTTCCCTCCTCTAATGTTACAAGGCCCAGCAGGGGGAGGGAATAAAGCAAATCATTTAATTTGGGTTTATTTGGGTTTGATGAAAAAAGGCCCATTCTGCCATGTGCCGTGAGTTATTAGCCTTGGTTGAAAGGACAGAACACAAAAATTATGCAGGGGAATGGTGAATAGCTGCAGGTGTGCTGCTCAGCTGCAAGGATTACATGACCCTGTAAAATCAAAGTGCATGTCCTGTGTTTAGACTTACGTAGATTTAAATTCCCAGAAAGCACTAATGCAGATTCATCTTGCTGTGCCCTCTGAAGAAAGCTGTGAAAATTGCCGTAATAGCACTGAAATTATCTTTCTGAGTTATTTTAATGGACTCGTGCCATGCTGAAGCACTCAAAGAAGTTGGCTGCTCAGCCCTTTGGAGAATAAAGCCATTAAAAAGCCTCAATCTAGACGTTCAAGAGAAAAGCCTCCATCAAGGTTCCTTTTTGCTGTGAACTGGCTGCATACTGGAGGCTTCTTTTTCCAAGAAAAAGAGCTTTGGGATGACCATGTACAGTGGGGTCTGATATCCCTGTGTCTGCCTGAAGCTGGTGAGGCTGCTGTGAGTCTTTTGGAATTGCCATACATTGATCAGGGGTTTTCTGGTCTGTCCTGATCTGTGTGGGGACATAGCTGAATCCAAAGGTGAACTGTAGGGAGTGGGTGAGCTAAAATTTTTGCTGCTGAGAATGGGACACTTGTTTACGCATAGCCTTGGGGGTATTTGAGCAGCTTTTTTTAGTGCAAAAGGCACAAATTTAAGTTTGTGGTTTAGCCCCACTACTGGAAGTTAGTAAATACACACAGTCTCCCTGGCCTGCCAGTGATGCTTCCTGGTTGTGTGACTTTGGGTAAGTCATCACATCCCACTGTTGGGTGACTTCATCTCTGCAAGACAGCGGAACATGGAACCACATCAGAGCTTTGTTTGTTACTTGTTGTGTGTCCAAGTTTCCAGCATGCTTGGGAATTTTTAGATAGAAAGGCAACAAGTCCCTGGTTTCGCTGCAGTTACAAACTGAACTGGCCATTGTTTTTGCTTGGTACTTCCTACACTTTGTTCACTGAGCCTGTTCAGGATGGATGTAGATGAAAGTGTGGTTTCCACTCTTGTTTGCTCCTAACCCAACCATGTTCCTCATATTGTTCTTGTCATGATCATGATCCATTGGTTTTACTGTGCTTGCATGGGTTTGTTGCTCTAGTAACCTAAAAGTGGAGATAAAGCTTTGGAGGGTGGAATTTTGGGGGGAACAAGAAGCTGCCAATGCCTCTAGTCCTAATGCAGCAAGTCCCAGTGATGGTGAGTTGGCTCTCCTCCACTGCCCACAGCAAGAGTGCTCCAGAGACCTTGCAAAATAGAACCTTCCTGATATTCCCATCAAGTAGAATACCTGGGCAACATTCTCATTACCACCTTGGCTTTTCCTTAAGAAGGAAAAAAGAAGGCTCTGAAGAAGCAGATGTTGTGTTGTTCTTACTCAGACAAGTCCAGTAAGTTGGTTGAAATTGGACCCGTATAGGGATGGGAAGCCTGTATGGATTGTGGGGACTTATCTGGTAGGAAATCTTACAAGGCAAGCCTGACCTCATGGAATGAGGGTATTGAGCAGCCAAAGGGGAGGGGATGCTTTTTATAATGGTCTAAAGCTCTAAAATAAGCTCTGACTGTACTTGGCCACTTTCTAAAGAACATGAAGGCTTGGCCAGTTTCAAAACGTACCAGCTTTGTTCTTGGTCCCTGAAATGTCCTTCTGATTTTATATGGATAAGGTCTGCAGTGCTTCCTGTTCTCAAACAATGCTGGGTTGCTAGGTGTGCCTACAGTGTGGATGCATTTTGGCATAACGTGTCATAATTCCTGCATGATTGTTTATTGTTCTAAGCTTTTAGTGTACTGCTGAGATGGAAAGGGCCATAGAAATGCAGTTGTGTTATTAGTGCATGGTTTTCCCTCATTGTTAATGCAGTGTTTGCTGCCATGACTTTAGTTGACCAGCCATGTGTATCTTAACTATAGTTCAGACAAGCCCATTTTTCCTAAAACAGGAGTGCACAGAGCCAGACAGACCTATAATTCATTCCCAAGCAGATGAAAATAGTTTCCAGTATCAAGAGAATTTAGCCCTTTAACAGCACACACCCAAACTGGTAAATTGTAGCTCAATGCCATGGGAGAAAAGCTGGGACTTTGTCAGTTGGTTTGGAACAGAAGGCCACACATTCCTGAGATTTTAAAGCTGCCCTGCCTGGGTCACCCTTTGGCCGGAATACCCTGTCATCTCCAGCACCCACTATTTGGAGATGGGTTTTGAGGCAGCACTGTAAATGTGCCTTCTCTTTCCTACAACCTAATATTAGATTAATATAAAAAGGCACTGAATTCCCAGCTTCAGTAGCAGAGGTACCCACTGGGGCACCGATCTGTGAGTCTTTATACCTCTGCAGAGCACCCTGGTTTTCTCCAGTCCATCCCACAAACACGTCCACAAAACCCCATGAGATAATTCCTCGCTACTAAATGAGTAGTGAGAATTTTTTTAAGTGGGGAAACCAAAACACTGAGCCATCCAATGAAAGGAAAAGGTCAATTTTAAAAATAAACCTGTAGCTCTTCTACAAGAGAACTTTTTTTAGGGTTGGTGATGCTTCAATCTAGCCTGAAAGTCTATTCTAATATTAGCAAAATATCCATTTCTCAGGAAGCTGACTGAGAGGTAGCTGTGTGCCTGTGAAAGCGACTATGTTTTAGTGACTTCACAAACATAGTGGGCTCTATCAGTAGTTGGTGTTTGAAGTCCACCATCTGGGGGCCCTGAGAGTGCTGGAAACATCTCCACCTTTTAATATCCACCTCTGTGCCCTGTCCTTGATCTACAAGTCTCATAAATTACATGCATTTTTGAGTTTTTTGAAATACCCTGGACTAATCCTAGTAAAGGTGCCACTGAGGTGTAGGAACTCAAAACCAAAATCTGCAGCAGCTGCTGCCTCAGGAGAAATTGTTTGGAACCTCATCAGCTGTGGCTGCATGGGGTGGTGGGGAGAGCCTGCATGGAGGTGTGGGGTGGGTGCTGTTCCCTGCCCCCAGCTCTCTCCCAGCCCCTCACAGTCCCTGCTGTCCAGTGGGTGCCTCTGGCCCACTGCAGGCTTTATGATCAGGGGGTTGTCTAACAGAGAGGAGCCTCTCTATCAAACTTGGATTATTTTGTACCTACATTCCCACAGCCACTGTTGGTTGCAGTCAGGCTGAGGCTGTGACAGCTCTAACACAAGCCATGTCCTGCTGCTTTTATCCAGACATGTGTTTCACATTGCTGTGCCTCTCCCCCCACACATGAACAGCATGGCTGCAGCTGGACAAGCCCCCAGCCAAACCCATTAAGATTTTCTTTTGGCCAGGAAAACTTGGCATGTTTTTCTACCTCCTTCCCTCCCTTGCCCTTCTCCCCTCATCCCCTCACTCCTCCCTCCTTCCCCCCCCACCACTTTATTTTTTCACATGCTTTATTTAAGAAACTATCTTAACTGCAACAATCGACCTACAGAGACTCTCCATTAGCAGGGTGGAAACTCCCCTCCATCCCCTTGAGCCTTAGGGCCAGGCTGGAGGCGTGTGGGTCTGAACTACTACATCTCCTCACTCAGGCAGTTCCAATTCCATGTTTGTACAACACGTAGGTCAGAAAGACCTGCCTTCCATTCCTCGTTAATGGAAATGGAGAGAAGTGGAAATACCTGATCCTTAACATTCCTCCCTACAGGCATGTGTAGGATTGGGAAGACCTCTTTTTTTGTGAGAACTGGCTTTCTGCTCCTGTTTGTAAACAGCTGACTGTCCAAGCACCTCTTGGCAGAGGCTCAGGGGTCCCAGCTCAGTGCTGGAAGCTGCAGCAGCTTCCAAACAGAGAAGTCAGCTTCGGATGGCAGAAAATGGGGATTTATATGGCCAATCTCCATTACCAGCCCCTCTTCCCGTACCCAACAGCAAAACAGAGATGGGAGCACAGGCGGTGGGACACCTCTGTAAAACCAAAGCTTGGACACAATGGCCTAAAATGTCTTTTTCAACCTAAATGATTGTGTGTGGTATAATTTCATGTATTTAGGTGATCCTTTTATTCTTCCTTCCCTTCTTGCTGCATTCAAACTTGATGGTCTGGTTACTCCAAACCACGAGCTGTGTATGTGCGTGAACGTGCCTCTCAGAGCAGTGGTTTCTCATGCTGCTCTGAGCACTAAACCAGCATCTGTGCCTGATACAATGGCTGAATTATTCTTTTTTTAAATGTTCTCATTAGAAACTGTGTAAAACCTTTCAGTTTATTTCTACTGGACACAGATGCTTAATTTGCACAGTGTGCTAGTTCCTCGACCAGGGTTTGTTTTCTAAACTCTCTGCTTCAGGATTTGGGGGATAAAACTTAGCTGGAGCCGGGAGGAGCTCCGGGGAAAAGCTGTGGCTGGCACCCGTCGGGTTTCATTCGCGCCTGCCTGTGCCGCCGGCTCCTCGGTAAAGGCACGCACAGCCTCGGACCCAGCTGCCTTGTCCACATCGACTATTTCTGTATCAGGTCACCAGCTTATCAGGACATACATTCTGTGAGAGCACAGAAACCCGAGCAGCCGGCCTTTGTCACCGGCGGAGGAGCTGCAGAGTCCCGCTGGGGCTCGGAGCTCCTTTTGTTACAGGGCGGCTGCGGCGCAGCTCTCCGCAATCCCATTAAAATCTTTTCTCCTGCCACCTTCGCTCGTCGGTGTCCCTGGCAAGCAAATTCAGCTTCCCAAGCTGTGCTCCATGGCTGACCGAGCAGGGGGAGCTCCCCGGGCTCCAGCCCCTCGCTAAGCAGCGGAGGGTGCCGCTCTTGACCGAACAGCAAG
This sequence comes from Tichodroma muraria, assembly GCA_013390105.1. Lineage (NCBI taxonomy): Eukaryota > Metazoa > Chordata > Aves > Passeriformes > Sittidae > Tichodroma > Tichodroma muraria. Next base: position 31,450 of record WAAG01019651.1, on the reverse strand, counting down.
CAGCGATAGCTCAGCCTTACCCCGACCGCGAGCTCTTCTCTTGTTTTTCTTTCCGTCTTCACAAACTTTCACGTCATCTCTCCCCTCATCCTGGCTTGCGGCTCGCTGCTCGCTCGGCTCCTCTCTGCTCCGCTGCTGACAGCCAGCTGTTGTCTCTGCCTCTTTTTTTTTTTTTTTTTTTTTTTTTTTTTTTTTTTTTTTTTTTTTTTTTTTTTTGTTTTTGGCTGTTTAGTGGGT
>WAAG01019651.1:0-31172 GCA_013390105.1 Tichodroma muraria | reverse complement strand
TGTTGCTGGTTGTCCTGGAGATGCGGAGTTTCGTGTTACATGTGTGCCAAAGAGGGAGGGAGAGGAGCCACGGCAGGCTGGGCCAGAGCCGGTGCCAGCTCCCCGGGGCGCCCAAGGGCCGGCACTTGTTGCTGGCTTCCTCTGTGCATCTCCTCCCAGAGAGTTTCTTCTTTACCTTTTAATGACGCCTTGTTCTGGCGTGAGACTTGAATCGATTCCCTGCCTTCGATAGTTTGGGACAATGTTAAAGCAAATAGCTTTTCTTTATGCTGCCCAGTTTCCTTCTGGCTCCCCGGGGAAGGAACTTTTCTCTTGTGTTCATTGAAGGGGCAGAGCAAGTACTCAGGGACAGTGCAGCGCTGTCAGAGAGACCTGCCACGGACAGGGCAGCAGGGACAGGGCTGGGGCGATGAATTTCATGCTGGGATGGTGAATTTGCTCCGTGCTCTTGGCCAAGTCATTTACTCTCTTGATGCTGAGCTTTTTGCTTCTTGTATTCTGGGAACAGCTGTCTGTCACTGTCTTGTCTCAGAGGGTGAAGATCAGGTGATGCTAAAAGGACACAGTCCTTCAGAGAGGTGCAAAATTAGAAGTTCTCATCAACCTCATGACTTGCTCTTCTATTTGATAAAGCTCATTAAAGTGGCTTTCACTTGACAACTGCATAACTAATTTGCCCTCATATGATTTTTATCTTTTTTAACCCTTTCACTTCAGTTATTCCAAGACTTGCTGACTTGTTTATTTCAGGGAGCATTTCTGATGAGGCTCTGTACCATTTGGCTTATACAAGGGAATGCTTTTTCTGGTGTTTTCTGGGAGAGGCAGAACGTCTTTTGGGATATGTGACTTTGCTTCTTCTCTGGCTGTCCATTTGCTTCTCCTAATTGCAGGAATAGGGCTCCTGTTTTATGTGGTGTATAAAAACAAGGACTACCAAAACAACACAGGTGCAGGCAGCTTTGTGGTCAGTTTAGCACTCTCCTGAAATGTATTGCCACAGACAAAAATGGGTTAATAAACCTCATTTTTATTTGCTCTTCATCTCATTCCTTAATATCAAATGGGGGAGGGGGGGTGGGATGTCTGATATGACATAATGATTTTGTTTAGACATTTTAGAGACCAATGGTCAGCTCATGCATACTCTTTTTGAAGGGTGAGGGGAGACAAATAATACAGTTGCATATTTAAAAGATGAAATAATTTTAGGACATATATAATAATACAAACTACCATTAATTTATGTAAATCATCATCTCGTGGGCATTAGTCAGGTAGTTGGTGTGACTGGGGAAGCTTTCCCCTCACATGTTAATGCATAACTAACTATGTTTCAGGAACTCTTGTGTTAAGCATTAATCCAGTGATTAACCCCAGCATCCCTGTTGCTAACTTTGTTTTTTTGCCTTCTGACCTTAATTATAGGATTGCAATTTTAGTTTTGCAACTGAATTTCCGTTATGGCCCAACTCCTGAACACCGTTGGCTAAAGTGGGGCTGTGGCTCCAATCTGGGTAATTCTTCAGGAAGAAAAAGGCAATTACAGGAGGCTGGGTGGAAAGGGCTTGGCTTTACAAGCCTGATGGGTTAGAAACTGGAACTCTAAATTCCAGTGAGCTCACAGCTGATCTCTGCTTCCACCAAAGCCCTCCCCGGGGCATCTAAAGGACAGAGGTGTGTGTGGCTGTCCCTCCCCAAGCATAAGCCTGGTGAGCTGTGGGAGTGGGGAGAGGGCTTGTCCCTCACTGAATGCCTCAGTTAACTCTAATAGAGATCAGTGTGTGCGAGGGGAAGAGACACGGACTAATGAGAATGCCTGCCTGTTTTCTTTTGGGGAAACAAAAAGCTGACTTGCAGCTCGCTGACATTTCCATAGTCACGTTGCATTGGCAAGCCAGGCAGCACCAGTAGTTCTTTTGGAAAGGCTGGACAAGGGGATCGGATGTGTTGTCCCCATCCCGGTCCCCCCACCCTTGCCCTCCATGTGAAAGGAGTTCTTTGAGTGCAGGAGCAGAGTGAGTCAGTGTGGCTCTGCAGGGGGACATAAAGGCAGCTTTGTCGGAGCCCTCTCCAGGCTTTGGTGCCCTGCACAGTGCAGACACCCTGCTGCAGCCCCTTACCTGAGCACTGCCAGCTCCCTGGCACTTCAGCACACTCAGGTCACTGCTGGGGGACAGGAACTTGCTGCTCTGCTGCCTTCCAGATCAACCTTCCCAGAAGGAGTGAGCTAGCAGCCCCTTGCAGGGTTGGTTTGTGATGCTTTGGTAACATGCAGTTGTGTTTCCCCCAGACAGACACAAGTGAGGAAGCAAACTGTGTTAGATCTCTAGCAAGTTCTGACATGCCTTAAAGGGTTTAGAATAAATGAGGTGCTCACTGTCTTACTTTTCCCCTCTGTGACCCACATTTTGCAGATGAAGTTGGTAAGCCTGCTAGGGCACACCTTGGTAGAGAAGAAAAATTTCCACCTTGTTCTTCCTCGTAGTAAAATAATTTTCTTCTAAAATAACTTTTGTCCCCACTTGGCTGCAGGATTTGATCTCTAAATGCCTAGTGAAGTGAATGTTTTCATATATTTATTATCAGTATTTTCACTAACACACAACCAGCCACCTCTGCTGTGAAAGTTTAGTTTTAAAAAGCTCCTCTAAATTCTGCTTTCTTATAAAAAGGAGGGAAAGTAACTGCCTGATCATTCTTTGGCAAAATCAGTGTATTCCCTGGTTTATGTTAGGGAGCGTTTTCGAAGAGAAATTACTTGCTGCCTGTATTGCTAGTGAGCATATTGTCACCAAATCTTTTTTTATATACCCCAAAACACTGATGCATGCCAAAAATCTTTTGAAAATTTCTGGAAGAATCTAATCATCTTCACATGGCTGGTTTGCTAATCCTGGTAACTGGTTGTGCAATCCTGTGTGAGCAAATGGACTGGTTTTCATTCATGTAGGACTCTACCCAAACTTTGGGAGCTGATCTGGAGCATGTGTGAGCCCATCAAATCCAGGCTGTTATCTGAATGGTGCTCCCTTGTGACCTCACTCTGGACTCTATTTCTGGGACTTGCTTTACATTCCTTTGTCTTCAAATATGTATTTTTTCACCTTCAAATTACAAATAATAAACCTAGAAGCTCTTCAATGTGAGATATACTCTGAGGTGTAGTGATTAATGGGTCTTCTTAACCTACAGCCATCCTGATGAGACATGGAATATATTTAGCCAATGATACAGAATTAATAACTGTATATTTCATCAACTGCTCCTTTTGCAGATCTTGAAGATCTGAAAGGGTTTAGCAGAAGAGATTAATGTTGATGTTATTTTACATATGGGGGGAAGTGGAGGCAGAGAGACTTTAAGCAAGGTGCCAGGAACAGAGCCCAAATTATGCTCCAGGGATTAAATCCTGAAATAGACATTCTCTCTGAAAAAACAAGACTCAAATCTTTATCCTAAGACACCCTGCATTTGGAGGGTGGAGTTTTTGTAGATAGAAGTGATGACCAGATGATTTTGCTTTGTGTTTCTAAGCTGTCGCCATGCTGCCATAGCGAAGTACTTTGGTGATGTCACCCCACCTTGCAACAAGTGCTGTGACTTCTGCAAGAACCCAGGGGCAGTGAAAAGGCAACTGGAGGCACTGGAACGCTGCAGCAACAGCTGGAGCAAAACCTGCATCGGGCCCACAGGATCCTCCTGGGATAGCTACGACCCAGAGCTGTACGAGGGCGGGAGGAGAGGCTGCAGAGGCTTCAGCAGGTCTGTACCAGAGAGGTTACACTCATCTCATAGGAGCCATCAGAGGAAAGAGCATCCACCAGCTGCAGGCCCAGACACTCGATTTTCAGCACATGTTTCTGTGTGTATGGTATTTTCCTGTAACTTTCTGGCAGCAGCAGCTGGAATTTCATTTTCCACACACTTTGGCAGCCTCGTTCACATTCATGTCCCAGAGAATCAAAAGCTGTTTTGAAAGAGCTAAGAATTGCCCTGCACAATGTAATTGGCTCGAGAAACTGGCCTGAAATTTTTGAAAGCAGCAAATGGGCTCAGCCTGTTCAAAGTCACAAGGATCAAAGATGTTTAAAATTGAGACCAAGATGACATGGTCCAGAGTTCATTCCTAGTTTAACACAACTGTCTGTGGGCCAGCAGGCCAGGGGCCACTCACAGGAATTAGTCACCACAGAGGATGTTATGAAGTGCCAGTGTCAGATTCTTCTGCAGATTGCTGCATTTTCCTGTCAGGCTGACAGCAAAAGGAAGATGTGCAGTGGGAAGTATGATGAATTCTGTAAAATGCTTGGCAGAGTGGAGGTGACAACTCCTCTTTCCCCTTGTTCCCTGGCAGAGTTGCAGTGATTGTGCAGCTGTGTCAGGATGAAGTTTCTCTGCTGGCACTGCCCATGAAGCTGTGCCAGGATACACAGTGTTGTAGGCTGGCCAGGCCCTCTGCTTTACCTTAAAAAGCTCGAGATTGGTACCTTTGTTCTTTGGCCAAGTCCAGCTAAGTCAGCTGTGTCACCAAGACATGTGACCTAAGCCTGTGTTTGGTCTCAGGACCTGAGAAGCCACAGCCAATGCTGTTGTACAGAGCAGTGTTTGCCACTTGGTTTATTGAACCTTTCCATGATCTGATTGTAGTTTTGCCTTGGAAGTTGCAATAGTCAGCAGCTCTAAAGCTCAGATTTGTGATTCCTGTAAGTTTGGCAGCTGTGGGAGGCAGTGAACTCCTGGGCTACATCTGGTGAGGATCAGCTGCTGCATTTCAGTATATTAGAGATGGGGATTTCATTTATTGCAGCAGCCTGTGAGCAAGTGAGGCTGAGGAATGGATGTTGTGCCCTTTCTGCCGTCTCTGCTCCCAGGGCAGGAGGGACTGACAGATGGGGTACATGACATGAGGCAGTGACTCCTGAACCCCCTGGGAAGATCTGGCAGAGCTTCTGAAATGGAGCCCTCCATTCTCAGGGCACTAGTTACATGCTCTTAGTTCATGCCACTGCCTACTAGTTTATGGGATTAACAAATGCTGTGAATTTTTGGAGGACGCTCACTTCTGTCCTGGTTGGGGAAAGGCAGAGAAACTCAAAGAGAAGACATGTTCAGAAAGGATGTGGGATGCATCACTGGGGTGGCTTCCCAGACTTGTCCCCCAGTTAATGCTGCAGCTACAGAAATGCTTGTTCCTCTTGCTTTCCTGCCTTATCCAGGTACGATGAAGAGGGCAGTGGGAATTGGGATGAAGACAATGAGGAGCGTCGGAAACGGGAGTGGGACAACTTCTACAAGAAACAGATGAGTCTGCGCAAAGTGAGTTGGGGTCAGTTTTTAAGGGATGCACAGAGGGTTTGCTGTGAGCTTGTCTGACAGCCATAAAGGCTTCCTGGCATTGATGACAGTAAATTTTTTCACCTTGGTGCTGTTTGTTTTCTTTCACTTCTTGTACCTCTGCTTTAGCTGTGTTCTCCATATTCTGGGCCAGTCCCACAAAAGGAAGAAATGCAGCTTATTCATGTGCTGGTTTCTCTGCAGTGCTAAGCAAGACGATCCTGTTGGTTTTAATGCCCATGGTAGTAGTAAAAACAGATTTTCCCATTCAGTTTCTCTTAAATATTCCTGTAGCAGAGGTGAACTTCTGGCTTTGATTCTCTTTCTTTGTCATCTTGGCCCTGTTTTGGCACTTATTCAATGCCTTTATAACTTCGGCTTCAATTTTCCCTGGGGCAGGGATATAAAACATGTCTTTTGTGCTTCTAGATCTGCATGTGTGTAGTAGGAATGGATTTGTTTGACTGATCTTTGTTTTCTTGCAGGGCAAAGAACCAGAAAAGGAAGAGTTTGTTCCTCCAAGTAAATATCTTCTTTGATTTATAATGGGTTTTCTTTGGGAGAAGAAAGTCTTGTGTTTTGCAGCTGCATGCAATTTGTACAGCATCACCACTGGAGGTATCAGTCCCTAGGCACAGAGGTCAAACTTTTGGCTGTGAAAACTTGGCTGGAGGAGATGGACCACAGCTTAGCTTTGGTTGGGGTGAAGATATGGAATGTATCTTTCTGAACAACATTTCCAAATAAGCAAGAGAGAAGGAAAACTCTGTCTAACCTGACTTTGTAGTGTTGGCTATTTCTGCAGTGGTTATGCAGCAGTAATAATAATAATAATAATAATAATAATAATAATAATAATAGTGATGCTAAAAGGAAACTGCTGAAAACCTTTGCTGTTTGTAACTGTGCTGCTTGGGGCCCTGTCTGGCACTGTTGCAAAAGAACACTTGATAGGTCAGGTTATTCTATCCAGCCTGATTTTTTTTGGCTGATGTTGTGAGGAACAGAAAAGATTTGAGTTTCCTAAGAGCCTTAAAGAAAGGTTTTGTGAGGTGGGAGGATTTTGGAAAGCTGTTAGTCCTAAATTCCAAAGTAGATATTCTCAATCAGAGGAAACATTCTCACCTTGGTTTCTGCCTACTCTTTTGGAGTATGTAGCTTCTCCAGGTAGAAAGGGTGACCACAGCGTTCCTTGGGGTGACAATGCAGGGAGGAGAAAGCCAGGCAGTCCTGGACCTGCACCTCCCTGTGACAGCTGAGATGTTCTCCATCAGCCTAGCCCTGCCATGGCTCCTATCCCAAATTCCTCTCCTGTGGTAGGTGCAGACTGTCCCCTGAAGGATGCTGCCAGCAGGAGGATTTCCAAGCTCACTGTGAAGGTGAGTGATGTTGCAAAGAACAACAAGGCTTCTGCCTGGCCTGTCCTTATTCCTTCAGGGGTGAAAGTCCAAGGGGCACTGAGACTTCTGCAGAGTATGTCTGAGTATCCCATGTTTCCTAGGGCCGGGAACACTGCTTGAAGATGCTGGAAGAAGCTTTGAGCAACAACCAAAAGACTCCAGCAGCAGAAGGAAAATGGTATGAGGAAAAAGGGGTGCATACTGAGTCCCTTAACACAGGGCCTGCTCTTCCCTGAGCACAACTGCCATTCTCAGGGAATGCTTTTTTAAGTTTTTTTGTCCAAGGATGTAGTTTCACTTAACGGCATCTTTCTGGCAGTCATATTGGAGATCAGACCTGAGGATTCCTGTGGCTGATCGCTGTTATCAGCTTAAACCCAGGAGCGGCAGTTCTTCCCTATCCCACAAGATGGGGATAGTGTACTTCTCAGACGGAGCAGTGGGCAAGAATCTTGATTTAAAACCGTTTTCATCAGCCTTTCCATTCTCCATCAACTCACCACTACATCCCTTAGGACTCAGCTGGAAGTTATCACTTATTCTTGCACCGGAGGGAGTGGACTTTGTACTTTCTGGGACATACTTAAGCATTAGTGTTCCCTTTGCAGATGCAGAAGTGTCAGGAATCACCCCAGCCTGTGTTTCAGGTCAGACCCTGGTGCCTGTGCAGTGGAAATGGAATATGAAGCTTTCCAGACCAGCAAAATGGCAAATTCCTACAAGGCAGCTGTGCTAAAGAAGGTAGGGACAAACATCTACATCTGCTGCTCCCTGGCATGTGGGAGCTCCAGGGCAAATAGGGCAGAGTTTGTGTGGGAAAGGTGAAGGACAAGCTCTGTTTTGCCTTGGGTATCTTACAAATCTTTCTTCTTGATTTTGTTTCCAGGAGGGCCCAGAATCACCTTCGGTTCACATCTGTGTTGGCTTTACAGGCTCTGAAAAACCTACATAGCAGTGCAAGCTTATCCAGATATGTTCTAGCAATACAGGGATTTGGGAATTCCTCAGGCTGCTGCTGACACTAGAGAAGCCTTGGTTTAGGTTATCTGGTTGCCATCATTCTCTCTGAAGATGTTTCTGTTCTTGAGGCGGGTGCCTCTCCAGGGCAGATTTTGTTTTGTTACTATGGCTTTTAGTACGTACTAAGGCAGGAATACATAAAGATTTCTGGCCATTAGAGAATATTTCTGTTCTCTTTTCAGGTGGCAGAAATCAATAAAGCCTCCAAAAAAGGGGAATTGTTCTCAGTCTTTGGGTCTAGAACAGGTGGTAACAGCAATTTGGAAACAAAATCTGTGTCTCTAGCAGAAGGGGATTTTGTCCCTGCATCCCAAGTTCCCTCGGTGAGTACTGGTGGGGTAGACAGAAGGGAATGTGTTTTGTCTGTCTGCCTTTTTATGAATTTATTTTGTGTCCTTTCTGTGGCCACAACTGCGTATTTCTATTGTAATTGCTTTTTCCTGTTTGTCATGTTGTTATTAGTGAATATAATCTGTGTGCAGGCCACATCTTAAATAAGTTCTTTCTCATCTTGCTCTATCCAAGGATGCTGCCTTGTTTTCTTATTGTTGGCCTACAACTTCCACCTAATCCACTTCCCTCATGTCTCTGTTGATGGATGTGATGATCAGTCAGATTTAGAGCCTCCCCCAGCTTACAGCTGCTCACACTGGTGTATTGTATGCAGAAACTTATCTGCTTTCATGGTGCTGCATACAGGGATCTCACATCCAAAATTTCTTCTTCTTCCTGTCTCCCCAGTTCAAACCCAAGCGTGTGGGAGCAGGATTTCCAAAGAAATCCAGCTTGTTCCAGACAGCTTCAGAACTGCTGAAGGTCCAGGAGGAGAGTGATGCAAAGCCTGTCAAAAAAGACTGTCCAAGTGGGCAAGACAACAGCAGCTACAGTCTGGACCTGGACACCAGAAACCCTGTTCTTCAGAGGGAAGAAACTGCAACCAAAGCAGTGGGTGAGAGTGCAGGGGTAGAACTAAACCCAGAAAAGAAGGGGCAGCAACCCAGTCCAGACACAAAATCTGCCCTTGGGGAGAGCCCTGCTAAGAAGTCCAAACGTAGCAAGAAGCAGCAAATGCTCGCAGAAGCAGCTAAAAAGGAATCACAGGATATTTCCAGATTCTTCTCCCTCACCAAAGGTGGCTCTAAAGCCCAAAGCTGCAGCATAGCAAAGGGAGATGGCTGTTCTGCAAGCACACTACCTCAGGTTTCTTCTCAAAGCATGTGTCAAGAGAAACCAACACCTCAGGAAAACAGAGATGGCTCTGGAGATCTGTCTGGGCAGTTCCAGGCAGAAAATAAAGAACTGAGAGAAGCAGAAGTAACACTGACTGAGAGAGGGGAGAATTCTAAAACCCAGCAGGCTGCTGAATCTGAATTCCTTGAGGAAGAAATGGATGTGAAGTCCAGGTAAAATCCCTACTTCTGTGCTCCCTGTGTTGTCCAGATCCCCACCAGCCTTGGAAACCTGTATGAGGTCTCTGGGTGGGTGAGGGAGACTCTTGCTTTACCATGCAGTTTCATTGCCACTGACAGTGAATGCAGAAATATTTTCACTGTGGAATGATTACAATTGGCCTTCTATCCACTGTTCCCACTAGTGTTGCTGAAAATGTTGCAGAAAATGAGCTACCTGTTGTTGGGGAAGGTGACAGTGGGAAGCGGCCAGGATCAGATGAGGTAAGACTTCAATGAATGCTGATTTCCTCTATTTCTTCTGCTCATCTTGTGCCAGATTTCTCTCTGGGCGTTACACTCCTGCTCTGAGAGTGCCATTTATCTGGGGAAGGCCCAGCTGCAGTTGCAGCAGAAAGAACCCCAGTTGTGTTGCATTCCTGGTGTTTCCCTGCTGCTCTCTGGGCTGTGCCAGCACCTTGGCCTGCAGTGGGGAGCTCCCCCTCCACTGTTTGTTCCCTCCTCTGTGCAAGTCATGTGACTGTGCCCTTGCTGGTGACTTGCCTGGAATGAGCGTCTCCACCCCCTGAGATCTGTCACTAGCTATAATTAGGGAGCTGCTTTCTCAAGGCAAGGGCACAACCACAGGACAGAGACATACAGGACCATTGGGAAGTGACCCCTGCTCACAGTCTGCCTTGCCATTCAGTCTCTGCTTCTGCTTTTGGCAGCTGAGTCTGCCTGGCAGCTAGCTGTCTCTGCAACACTGCAGTCTCCTTTCTCTTTCAAACTGATCAGGAGTGTGGCCCTCCTGGTGTGGCTGATTCTTCCTGAGGGGTGTATCCTCAGCAGACATCCTGAGAAATCTTTTCCAGTCAGTTTTCTTCAAGTAGGACAGGGTCTAGCAATTAGCTGCCCCAATAGGAGCATAGGGTAGTTCTAAATGTGGTATTCTTTAAGGGTTTTTTTCAAAGTTCCTTTGTGTGGGAAATACTGTCTGCACAGCAGGTTAAAAGGAGTTACAGAGATTCCTACTTGGTATTTACTGGAGGGAGCTGCAGGATGCTGCAAAGATTTGTGTTCTTGGAAAGTGGTGGCTGCTTGGAAGGGCAATGCTGCCACAGGAATAGGTTTGGTAGGTTTGGTTTTCTTCTGTCCCCTCTCCAGGATATGGAAAGTCCTGCAAAAAAGCGGCTCCGGACAGCAGCAAAATCTTCAATTCTGACCCAGCCAGAGGGCAAAAGTGTTGGTCCAACAAAGAAGAAGGTGACTTTTGACTCAAACTTAGCACAGTGTGATAAAGAAGGAAGCAGCAAGACCATACAGCCAGTGACCAAAGGCATGTCCCTCAAAGAGACTGCAGACATCGTTGTCAAGTATTTGACCCCATTCTACAAGGGAGGCAAATTTGCTTCCAAGGTAGGGTATAGCTCAAGGCCCTCTTTAGCAGAAGGAGAATTCATCTCTCTAGGGATCTGATGCTCTGAGAACGATTTGATTTGGAGATGATTTGGATCCCACCTTTTATTTCCAAGCTATGTTTTTGTATGTGCTGTTTTAGTGACTCCAGGTGCAGCAACTCCCCTCTCTCACAAAAGGGTTGGTGTGCATTGGTTCCACACTTCCTTGTGATTGTTCCTATTTTCACATTAAGCCCTGGCACATTTTTAACTCCCACCTGTGGAGTAGCAACATCTCAGGTTCAGTGCTGGTGTATGTTCCTTGCTGTGCCCTGCAAGGCAGGATGTGTGTGCCTGGGCTTCTCCAGCACTGCAGGGCCTGCTCTCTGTGTTCAGTCTGAGAGATTTGTGCTACAGCCAGTCCGTGCTAAGGGTGAGACAGACATGGAAACATACTGGTGAGGTAACTGGTGGCTGCTGTCTGCTCTTTGTCTTCCCCAATGCTGCAGGATCTCTTCAAGGGCTTTGCCAGGCACCTGTCCCACTTACTGACCCAGGAGCAGAACCCTGCCCGCAAGACAGGTGCGTCTGGGGTATTTTCAGTGCCAGATGGGTTCGTGGCTTTAGAGGGAGCATATGTCTTAAGTAGCAACTCAAAAGTTGGTTTTTCTGCTCTTGCAGTGAAGGAGGAAGCACAGAGGCTCATCAAGGAGTTTTTCAAAACAAGGCTCAGGTGTGAGAGTGAGGCAGACTGGGAGGAGCTGCAGAGCTCGGAGAGCTGATCCCTGCTGCTTGTTGGCTCTTCCTCCTGCAGCAGCACCACCAGGGGATGTGGAAGAACTCAGCCATGGAGGGTTTTATGAGACTGCAGAAATAAGATTCATTTTTCTTTTCCCCACTGCATTTGCTCATTTCTGTCCTTAGTGACATACATTCCCAGGGAACCAGTTTTTGTGAACTCATGGTGAGTTTCCCCAGTAAGTGGGGTGCTGAAACCCTCAAGGACCAAGAGGTGTGAAGTTGTACCTGCTGTGTTTGTTAGGGGCTGCTGCTTTGGATGTTCTGCACTGTCTCCAACCTCTACTACCTGCAGCAGTCTGGGCAGGGCTCAGACTTTCCAGCTGGGACTCTGCTTTTTAGGATGGCACCTTGCTTTCTGAATGGCTCCTCTCCTTGCTCCTCCTCTCTTACTTTGGTGTCACCGATATGCTACAAGTTCTCATGCTTTGCTCAGGGCTGCCAGTGACAAACTCAATGTTTGAGTTCCTGGATGGAATATTTTCATTTGAAGGGCAGGGGAGGAGCATTTTGTAATTACCATGGACGTAGTGCTTGCTTTCTAATGGAGAAGAAACTCAGATTCTTTTTCTTTTAACATGAACTTCTTTAACTTTGTCCAGTTCTGTCTGCCCTTTAATTTAAGTGGTGACACTCTTTCAGTATTAACCTCTGCAACAGTTCCAGCCTTTGCTTGTAATCCTTAAAGCCATATTTGCTCCCTGTGCCTCACCAAAAGTCTGCAATACAGGGGGCAATGCTGCTGTTACAGCTGGGTAAGGTTCTGGTGTGACCCTCAAATTGACACCTCTGCTGCTATGTTTATCTGGAACCTGAAGCTGATTCCCTGGCACAGGTCCTTCCTGTTGGATTTTTGTTGGGTTCTGCCCTCTGTTCCATACCTACAAGGGCTGGGGGCCTCAGGCTCTAGTGCTGCCAGAGGAATGTGCAGCCTCAGAGGCTGCCCAGGGGTTTGGATCACTGTATTCCATAGATGTATTTTTTTAAATGTTCTGAAGGGTATATGCAGAACTGACAATAAAGCAATGTTACAACTGCTATGGATTGTTCCTGGAAGCTTTTTCTTACCACTCAGTCACATAGACTGGTCAGAGGAACATTAAGCAGCACTTAAAGGGAAGAACCTGCCCGGGAGGATGCTGTAGTTCCCACTGGCATCAGCTCACCAGCAAGTCTCACTGTGCATCAGGGCTTGCCCTGAGCACCCTCAGATCTATCCCCCTTCCCTGCCAACAGTGACAACATTTTCCTCAAGCTTTGCCCATGACCTGCAGTTAAGTTCTCCCAGGTTAGATGTCACAGCTATCATACCATACCTTCAAAACATCTCTGTGATTAATTTATTGCAATTTCCTAAAGGGCAGTTACTCCTCAAGTCATTAGGAGAGCTGTGGCAATAAAAATAAATATTTTTGTACAAGCCAAAACACTTCAGTATAATACAAGTTCTGTTTGAAGATGCTTCCTCCATGGGCATGGAGCCATCATTGAAGTCTGACAGCTGCATGGCCATGACTGACTTCTTTATAGTAGAGGGAAGCATATGCATATAATTATGTCAATGAGAAATTAATTAACAATAAACTTCCTTACCATTGCAGCTCAATCTGGGCCCCAGCATATGTGTTAATTGTATGATTAACACTGATCTGCTTTTCAATTAGGATGCTTTCTACAAACTCCTGCTTCACAAATCTTGCTAGAGGCCCTCTGCATATCAATTCAGAGACAAATGTGGCTCCTGGAAAATGCCAGCAGCCCGTGCAGGCATTGCACAGCCTCAGCTGGGCATTGGGGTACCCAAATCTCTAGCAAGCACCAGGCTTTGCTCATAATTAATTCAAAACAGAAAGAAGCAGTTGCACTGTGCAAAGCTTGAAGGCAAGTGCTTGCTTTGGGTCAGCTGTTCTTTGTTGGAACGGGCTGTGGTGTGGAGAGGCCCTTGGGGTTTGTTTAGCCACAGCGTGGATTGTTTGAAGGAAGTGCTTGGGGACTGAGTGGCAGGTCACGAGGGTTATGGTCACTTCATCAACAAACACTGTGGTGGCATTCTTAGAAAGCAGCTGGCTGAGGTCATGGGTGTCTTCTGGAAGAGTTCTCTCCCAAAGATAGGTCAGGGAGCACTGATAAAGTTCAGAGAAACAGTGCTATTTTCCCTGGCCATTCTCCTCCTTTTAGGTTCTAGGAGTGCAGCTCTGTTTTATCCAGGATGACAACAATCATGTGGTAGAGTTCTTTAGCCTGTCAAAACACAAACCAGCATCAGTCACTTTTTGCCCCAGAAAGAGCTGCTTCCCCTAATTAAATATCCCCATATATCACTTCCCATAATTAAATATCGGCCATGTGCTGGGACGAAGCTGTACTTTGGAGCCTGGAAATGCAATGTCCCCCCCTTTGGGACAGGAGAGAGGAGCAGCGGCAGCACCATCCCTTAGCAGAGGCTCAGCTGGGCAGGGGAGGGCAATTTGGGAAGTGCCAGGAAGAAGCTGCAGGTCCAGGCTGATCTCACCTGTGACAGTTCCACCCACATGGCCTTGGGGCTGCCGGGGGAGCCATAGCTGAGCTCCAGGCCGGGAAGGCCCCCGTCGGAGACGGGCCTCAGGGTGCGCATCTTCTGCAGCTCCTTCAGGGGAATGACCCGGGACACCACCTGCAAAAGGGAAAAGCCACCAGCCACTCACTCTCAGGAGCACTCCCTGCAAGTGAAACCATCTGATTCTCACCTCGAGTCACCTCAAGAGCTTGTTGAAAGCTGAGGGAAGGTCTGAGGCACAGGGTGGGGTGTGAAGGATACAGGGCAGGCTCCAGCTGCCCAGCACAGCCCTGGAACTCCCACGGGATTGGGACAAACAGGAATGTGTTCTGCATTTAGTTTTACTGTGGATTATGCTTGTCAGCATGAACACTGGACTCACAAAAGAGCCCGTGGCAGGAATGCCTGTTCTACACTCTTGCTTTGGGCCAGTGCTGTTGTCAGAGTCGCTGTGATGCAGGGAAGTCCAGCCTCTTCCTGCACAAGTTCTTCTAAAGTCACAGTTAGTATCTGACAGACATCAGGGAGAGTTGTCTGGCATACCTGGGTGTTGCCATCCACCACAATGATCTCCTCCTTGTTCACACCAAAGAAACAGGGCACAGGGATCATGTCGTCGCTGATTCTCTCCACGAGGAAGATAGTGTAGCCAAAGAAAGGCAATTTCATCACATGCTCTAGAAAAGAGCAGAAGGTGGCCTGAGAGCAGCAGCTTTCAGCCAGCAATTTACTGCACCAGCCTGGGGTGGTCAGTTGCCAGCATTCCCAAAATTTTCTACATTAAAAAGTAATAGTGACAACTTCTGCCTCCCTCCCTGGCTTCTGAGACTCAATTCTCAGCAGCCTGAGTGAACGTCCTGTCCTTTTCTGACCTGAAAACAGACATGCAGCCAGAATATCAATTAAAACACAGCTTGTACAGAGCTCTGAAAATCCATTGCAGACACCTACAAGAGATGAAACTTCTACCATGATCACCATGCTTGGGAACAAGATATAATCCACAGTGAGGAGCTGTCAGAGAAATTCCATTTTCATGGCCCATTACAGGCTCCAAGAATCATCAACAATCTCATGAATTGTCCCAAAAGTGCATTCAGAGCAGCTTCTAGAAACTGAAACAGCATAGAAACTGCAGCAGATCTGAATGTCTCCTCACCTATGAACTGGATTTTCGCATCCAGTGGCTGGAGGGGCTGCCTTGTTCTCAGCAGTGTGGCCACGTGGTTGTGCAGAGCCTTGGGGCTGATGGAGGCCTGCAGGGTCTTTGGGATGTATTCCTTCAGCTCTTCCCTGTGCCAAAAAACAGATTCTAATTCACCCCCTGCCCAGCTAAAATCAAACATCAGCCAGGGGATTAAGAGGAAGGAGAGGGTGGGACAACAATTTTCCATAGTATATCTGGGAACAAGGGAGAAGGCAGAGAGGAATAGCACAATAGGTGATGGCTGCATTGGGCAAGGTGAAAGGAACCATCCGAGACAGTGAGACCACCCTTGTCCGCAGGGAATTCAGCTATGCATCACTGACTAGTGCAGGGAGAGAAATCTCTCCTTTCTGGAGACAGCAAGAGCTCTTCAGTGACCAGCAGGATTATGCCATTTCCCTACTGCTGGTGCTTTAAGGGAATCTGATAGAGGCATTACCTCAACTCCAAGTCAAAGTGCATAAGGAAAGGAAAGAGTGGCAAAGCACAGCTTGGAACTGCAGGACTGAAGGTTTCTAGTATCCAGGGACAATTTTGTTCCCGTTGGGTGTCTCACTACTGATTTCAGGTGTCCAGGGCTGAAACCTCTGACACTTGTGAGAGAGAACAGAGGATTCACCCAAACCATGAGCTCATGTCCTTCCTTCTTGGTGTTACAAATCCATGGCAATCAAATGAAATGACCATGGCACCTCATGACCCTCTCTGTTCTCCAGAACTGGACATTCCTTAATTATTCAGAGAAGATTTCCAGATACCTGCCCCTAACCCCTGTGGTGCTTACGGCCATCAAAGAGAGATCCCCTCTGCCACAGACATACCTGGAGGGAGCAGAGTTCTGCTGATCCACTTTGGCCCAGTGCTGGAGCATTGCCAAAAGGCCCACCTGCATCTCCATTTCTTTACTCTGGCTCAGCAGGATCCTTCCACTCAGGTAATCCCACAGCACCTGAGGGACAGCACAGCAAAGAAGCCTTTGTTAAACCTGCCAGAGGGTTCAGGCGAGTCTGGGCAGTGCCAGGCTGCACAGACCCACATCCAGCCTTGCTGATAAAGCAAAACAAAGGCTCTCTGAGCTCAGGAGGAGCCTGGGGAGCTGCACAATGTGTGGAACAGCACTGCTCCAGGCTAAGGCCACAGCCTCAGGCCACTTAAGGCCACAGAGCCTTCCTGGCATCCATAGCTTCGGTATTTAGTCACTCCCAGAAACAGCACACAAAGCCTATCAGCCAAAGCCCTCCTGCTTTTTCAGCCCCCTTGGGACATTCCTGTTGGCTGGGACACTACCTCTGTCCCTGCTAGGGAGGGTCCTGCTCTTGCTTACCTGTCCATAATGGACATCTGTGTAAATTTGGTTGTCAAAGTGCAGAGGTGTCCTCCAGATGAGCCTGCGTAAGGTCACAGTGACCAGCTTGTCCTCCAGCAGGTAATCATGGAGATACTCCTCCAGTTTTATTGGCCTCACCATTTTACCTACATGACACAGAGAGAGAGTCATCCATCCTTCTTGGTGAAGAGGCTGGGGCAGGAGGCTTCCTGCACAACCGAGATCCACCCTGCCCTGAGATTCCAACCATCAGCCATGCACCAGGGACACGGAGCCACACACCTCTTTCAGGAGCAAGCAACACAGCCCCTGAGAAGGATCAATCCTTAACCCTAATACAGAGGGAAACTGCTTAAGAGGACCCTCCCAGTAGCCAGCAAGGGTGGAGAAACTATTCCAAGCAGGAGCTGTGACGTTCCCTGTTGCAGAGGCTGCTGGAAGAGAGAAGTTCCATGCTGGTCTCTACTTGCCGAGATTTTTGTCGTCACTCCTGATAGCAAAGAGAACAAAGTCCTGTATCTCTTGCTGTTCACCTATTCCCATCTGCTCACAGATCTCCTGCAAGAGCTCCTTGGCCACCTGAAGGAAGGAAAGAAGGAAACGAATACCATGACCAGGCAAGCCCAAGAGCAGGTAGACACATTATTGCTCGTCTCATAAGGGATTTCCCTGGTGTGGCTCAGAGTCCAGACCAATGAAGGAATTCACAGCTGGAAACTCACGGTGAATGTCCTGATCCTGGTGAGGTACTCCATGCCTCCAGGCATCAGCACCACCAGCCGGCGGGCACCGCGCCCCTTCTGCAAAGGACAACGTTCAGGCAGCAAAACATGCAGGGCCTCTACAGCCCCACATGTGTTTCTCCCTCTCCTTGCCCATCCCTGCCTTCCACTGTTTGTCCACAGCACCTGCCTCTTCCCTGCCCACTCCATGGCACTGCACTTCCCAGGCTCCTTCCATCCACACACTCCATTTCCTCTCCTGAAACACCAACTGCGCTTGCCACGCTGCACGTGGCACCTCCAACAGAGCCTCTTCCCTCTTCCCCTTCCCAGCATCCACCTGACCTCCCTGCCCCTCCATACCAGCAGTGCCTCCATCTCCACAGGGAAAGGGAGGTGCCGACGGCCCCCGTACAGGAAGTTTTTGCGCAGGTTGCTCTGGCAGATCTTGGCTATATCTGCAGGAAAAGGAAAAAGCTCCATGTGCTGAGCCAAACAGGGAACTAAACATTGTGTCCTGTGGTGTTGGGTCATCCTGGCTGGGTTCAATTTAGCCCCTGGTCACTACTAGAGGAGCAAAGAGATGACCTCACCTCCCACCCTGCCAGGACACATCCAAACCATGACAGCGTCCAGGACAGAGGAATGACAGGATGAGGGATTAGATATGGAATATTTGCTTTACGGCACAAACCCTCTTACCGTGGTGGGTGCTGGATGGATCACTGCTGGCCAGCTGCAGGAACTTGGTGGCATAGGGCATCAGGATTTTGGAGGGCAGGAAGTACCCTGTGAGCAGGTTTAGGAGCAGCCATCCCCGCAGCTCGCTCTCCCTGTGGATCAGAAAGGACTGTGGGCACCTTGGGACAAGACAATTCCTGCTCTGAGCAGCTCAAAGTGAGCTTGTGCCCTTCTGAACACCTCTGGCAGTTGGCAGAAAAGGAGCTGTCAGCCTTGGTCCGAGGTTTCTTGTGCTGAGCAAGAGATTGATTCAGTTATTCCAACAGCAAGCAAATAAAGGGAACAATCAAAGCCACTCCTATGCCACTGCTACCATCTTACAGGGCAGCGTGGGGCCAAGCCAGTCCTTGGCTGGTGTTAATCAATACCCCAAGGAAATCAGGGCTCTGAGCAGCACCACGACCAGGAGCCACCAGGAATGTTTACTGGTGTCCAGATGGATCAGCAGCCAGAAATATAAGGAAATAATATCCACTAAAGTGAAAATGCCAGACCCGGTGACTGGCAAAATTTCCTGAGTGCTCAGCAGAAGCTTCAGCACTGGAGCAGCTGGGGACTACCCATCATGAGGGGACACCCTCTCCCCTGGCTCTGGTGTCCCTACAGCAGATGGTTCCTCTCCAGCTGGGCACACACAGGAGCTGGCAGTGCTGGTACTCACTGCTGAGGGTTGTGGGTGACCTGTTTGATGACCTGGCAGTAGATCTCATCATGCAAATTCTCCTTCTCCTTGCACAGCTGCATCCAGAGAAAAGAAAAGACCATCAGAGAGGGGATGAGAGCATCAGAGACATCCCCAGGTCATCTCTGTGCCCTTTCTCTCCCAGCTTCAGAGCTCTGCCAGTTTGGCTTAAAGTTTGGGCTTTGCAGCCTCTGGTCTCTAGTGCTATTTAGGCTCAAAGGAGAGAGGAGAAGCAAGTTGTGCTCTCACCCAGAGATATCCAGGGAAACCATTTACATGCAACCCCTCCCCACAGTCTGTTTCAGCTCCCTTCCTCATGTAGGAGGTGCCATTATGGCTCTCCCTGCCCTTTTCCTTCCCAGCAAGGTCTTGGCCCTCCATTCCCATGGATGCTTCCGCAGGGGAAGCTCACAAACCTGAAGGATTTCATAGACGCACTGGACCTCAGCCTGGTGCTTGTGTTTTGGTTGATCTCCCATGAACCTCATCAGCGCTGCAAGGCAAAGCCTGGCCTTTAGTTTGAGCTGGGGTGGTTCTGCCGTGGGGCTGGCAGGGGCAAGGAAATGTCCTGAAAACTTCTCTGCTGTTACAGGGCTTGCACTGGACACGTGGAGTCAGCCCAAAGCCCGGGCAGAGTGTTGTGGGACACTTTGCACTCAAGGCAAAGTTCCTTTTGCTGGAAGCTTTCAGCAAGCACATAGAGGGTTATAAACTGCAGAAATGCCTTGGAAGGGGCACTCCTCACCCAGTTTCCACTCCCACTGAGCCCCACAATGTCTGTGTGTGCCCACCCTGACCACCCCAGCACCCCCCTCTACAGTGCTGTGTCCCAGGGAGGTCCTTACTCTGGAAGTTCTTTGTAGCCAGCTCGTTCAGCTCACTGTCAGAGTACCGGAGCAAAGATGCCTGGATTGGGACCTACAGGGCCAGAAGACAGGGATAAACCAGGGCTGTGGATCACACGGAGCTGTGCTCTGCAGGCTTCGCCAGAGAGTTGAGCTCCCAGGATCCCACAGGCAGCACTGAAGTGTAGGGGTCACCTACACTTGTCCAGAGACTGCAGCCATGGGTCTGTTCTTTGGCCATGTGGGGACAAAGCCAGAGGCAGTGCTGGAGCTGGGATTCTGGCTGTGGCCAGGGGGAGAGGCTGAGCTCACCTTGGTGTGCCGCACCAGGTCAGCGGCACTCTTCTTCTCAGCAGATGTCCCTTTCAGGCCCTGCCTAGACAGAGGAGTAGAAAGAAAAGACCATCAGAGTAAGAAATTCAGTGTAAGAAATGGTCTGGTGTGGGTCAGGCTACCCAGGTCCTATTTGGGATGGAGCAGAGCCTACTCACATGGACTGAGCCTCTCGGAAGTAGGCGGTGGCGAAGTCAATCATGGTGTAATGGTCACCAGCGGGGACTAACATGGTGCTGGTGGCTTCTGGTGTCAGGCTGAGGACAGAACTCTGCAGGAACACCACCAAACCCACCCTAAAACATCAGCTGAGGAACTGCAGTGTGTATTCTCAGCTGCCAGGCCTCCTCTGTGTGTGGTGCCTCCCCTCCAACACTGTGATGGATTTGAGCGTCTCATCTGCAAACACTAAACACCCACCATCTTCCCTCTACCCTCAGAGGTCAGACCCTCCCAGAGCCATGGACCCACCCTGGCAGCTCCCACAGAACCCAGCCGTGTTCCCTGGGTGTTCCTCCCCAAGGACTGCTCACCTCCCTGCTGGTGCCCCTGCTCTCTGGGGAAGCTCTCGTGCTCTTCCGCTGCTCTCCCCGTCTGTCCATGCTGGTGCTGAGGTAGTCAGGGGCAGGAGCCAGCTGCACCAGGCTGGTGGGGAAGAGACCACAGCGGCCACCGGTGGAGCCGAACTGCCACCCTGGAAAAGCAACAGAGAAAGAGTCAGGAACCAGGGCAGCTTCCAAGAGAAGTGAGCACTGAAGCTCTCTGCTGGCGAAGGAGAGCATCAGAGTCACCAGGTTTCCCTGCATCCTAAGGAAACATATAACATATATTCCTATAACTGAGGCTGATGCCTTAAGTTTTAGCTTTTATATCTTTCAGACTCTGTGCTGTTTTAGTGTGTAGTTCTGGGTTTCATATTAAGTGCTGGTAAGCTCTCTTCACAGAGCAGGTGGACAAAACAATTCCTTCTCTAGCTTGGTACCAAGGACAACTGATGCAACTTTCAGGCCCAAGAACAAAAACAACAGTGAAGTGAGAAGAAAAAACAAAGAGGTTGGAGCTTCATAACCTAGAGCTGTGGTTGGACAATTTGACTGTAATGTGCTGATGGACCAGAACTTATAAAAGTGTGAGAAGACCTCATGATCGGGGGTCCATTTTGTGACCATTCAGGTGCATCTTGGGTGTGGCCCAGCTGGGCTCTTGTGCTGCCCAGGTGTGCCCATGGAGGCATTTTAATAAATCCCTACTTTATCCTTTTGCTCTGTCTAGTCTCTGTTCCAGGTCAGCCTCTAGAAGGCATCAAGGCAACTGGGACAAGGCTTGTCTGGCAGAGCTGGAGACTGATGATGCCAGCCCCCTGTATTCCTCTGGTTCTGAGCACCATGGATCCAGCAGGCCCTTGATCCTGGTCCTGCCAATCCCAACACACCCCCTCACCTGGCTCCACGCCTTGCATGGGCAGCAGCTCAATGAGGTCGCCCTTCTTGAAGCTGAGCAGGCTCTTGTCATCCACAACGTAGCTGCGCAGAGCCATGACATAGCTGGTGTCCTGGGGAAAAGGCCAAGGCCAGGTCAGATCTCGTCCCAAGGATGTGAAGGGATCATATCATCCATGGACACTCTCAGGTTCATCTGAGAAACCACCTTTGTTCCCTACTGTACTCCAGCTGCTGCCTCACCTGCCTCAGCTCCTGCATGAAGAGTTCCACCATGGCCTTGATGCATGGAGCCTTCAGAGAGTGCAGGATGAGCTGCTCTGTCTTCAGGAAGAACTCCAGGGAATTGCTGCCTTTCATCTCCACGGACAGCACGTCTGCAAAGCTGGGAACACAAGCCAGCATGCTCAGGCTCCTTCTGCCAGAGCTTGGGATGCAGAGCCCGGGAATGGGAGCCTATTCCAAGGGCTGGGAATGGAGACATGCCTCAACATTCTCCATGTTGGCCTCCCACCAACTCCTCATGGCTTTCACCCTGAGGAGCTCCCTGTGATGACCCATGGAGCTGATTCACCCCCAGTGCTCACTTGTAAGCAAAGCTCAAGGTAGGAAGGAAAAGGAGAAGCCAGACTCATTAAAAGGAGGGTCAGCGAGTCACAGCTGGCCTAGGATAATCCTAGAGAGCACAGCACAACTTGGAATTTTCAGCTCCCCCATTCAGTTTGCCTCCAACACCCTGCCAGACACAAACTGTCCTCCTGCAGCAGCAGCCAGGGAGGGCCCTTTTGCTCACCAGTAGCTGCGTAGGATTTTGAGGTGCTCAGGATGGTATCCAGCTGCTTTCTCCACCTTCAGCAGCCTCATGCCCCGGTGAGAAATACCCACCATCTGCACATCACTTCCCTTTTCACCCTGTAAGGGAAGTGCAGCACAGAGAATCGAAGGCTCCATCCCACCTGCACAGGTGGCACCAGAGAAAGGAGATGCCACACAAGAGGTGTGAAACCCTGCAAGGTATGGAAGGTGCAGAATTACTGCAGTGTGGCCGGGCAGGGGGACAGAAAGAGTGAACTGGAGCCACAGCTAAAGCAAGCCCAGGGGCTGGTGAGAGAATTAAGACTCACCTGAACTGGGAAAAGGCGGGAAAAATAGTTAGCCCAGTTGTCCCGAGCAGCCAATACAATTCTCTTCTTTATCCCGTCCTCCTGAATGGACTGGGCATTGTTGCCAACTCGGAACTCCACTAGCAAAGTTACAAAACAGTTACTTGCTCAGAAAGACAAAGGTGGCCAAGTCTCTCTCTTCCCAGGGATTCATTCCCAGCAGTTCCTCTGTGTTCACAGCACAGCAAACCACAGGCAGAGGGGAAAGGACACTTGCAAGTACCAGTCTACTACTGGTTTCCATCCCTTTCTCCATGAAGATCATGTCAGAGATGACAGTTGGAATTTGAAACAAATCAAAATCCTATCCTTGGGCTTCAGTTTCCTCTCCCCACAGTATACATTTCAGAACTAAGCTTTTCTGGCTCAGAAATTTCAGGGCCATTTGGAATAAACAAACATTCCTACACTGCACTCTATAAATGTGCTTTCCTGCTGCAGTGACAAACACTTCTCCTCTGCCTTAAGTACTGACTGAAAGGCTTGGGGGCCAGTTTCTCATTTCAGACCAGAAGCTGGGATGGGCACAGAAGGGAAGGGGTGAGGGGGCTGTTAATTACTCAGCAGGTCTTTCATCTTGCGCTTCTCCTCCCTGGAGATCCGAAAGCTGGACTCAGAGAAGGTGTCACGGATGATCTGCAGAGGAAGGGACCAGAGAGGCATCCATTGCAAAGGCCACACCTGGCTGTGTTGGAGCACCTGAGGCTGTCAAACTGAGTCTCAGAGAGGGGTGAACAGGGACTGGACTGCATGGATCTGAAGAAGAGACTTACACTGCTTGGGATGAAGAAGTGAAGGTAACTTATGCAATGTAATTATGGAGTGTTTTGTCCCCAGAGAGACAATTGGCCTTGAGCCACATTCCAGTGCTTACCTGTTCACACAGCAAGTTCAGACAATAGGGGTGGCTGAAATTTTCTTTGGGGTAAAACACCTGCAAGAGGAGGGTAATAGTGGTGTTACAGATATTGCAGAAGTAGCTCCCCAGGCAGGTTTTGCAATCCATATGCCCTGCTGCCAGGGAGGAGTGAATTCATCTCCAGGCAGGGAGGAGACACTGTGAATGTAAACAGAAGGACCAGGAGTGAAGGACCAAAACCTGAGTGGTCAGACCAAGGGATGAACCCTGGTGAGTTTAGCACTCTCTCCAATACTTGATTTTAAACGCATTTGTACTATTTTAACAGGAAAGCACCAGGCAACAAAAAATTAAGTTTTAGATTTCTCAGTGGTCTACAGAGGAAGGAAAGGACAGGCAGAGAAACTGAGACACAAGCGTCAGTAAGGCAGAGCAGGACCTGGATTCCCCATGACATGATCCCCTGCCTCCAATTCCTGTGTCTGTGATCCCAGAACTATCTTTGTGCTCTTATCTTACCTTGAGTGCCCATGACCAAAAAAAACCCATTTTNCCCCCAGCCAATCCTCAGCTAAGGAACTGAACCTCTTTGCGCAGAAAAATTTTCCAGGCAGGGTTGACATAGGAGAAGCTGACACCGGTGGTGAGCTTGTACAGCTGGGTCTTTATCCCATCATCACCTGCCATTGTCACAGCAGAGTCTGTGTGGGGAGAAAAAGCAGTGAAGATGGGCTGTGAGGGTTACAAGGTCCTGTCCATCCACCAAAGACCTACCAGGAGAATGGGGACAGTTCCTGATGGAATATTCCCGTCAAGGAATCTCCTGAAGGTCAGTGACCAGCTCGTGTGTGCACAAACCAGTCATTCCCAGAATTTCTGGTTGCATTTACACTTCCTGTATTAGCCACAAAGTTCATTGCTAAGAACAGAAACCCTCCAGGCACGTGGAGCACTCAGTCTCCCACGCAAAATACTCCCCTAGTGCTTGAGGTTGAAGATACAGGTTTCACTTTGTGTCATTATAAACAGGCTGCTAAAGGTTTCAAAGGGACATAAAAGTTCTCCCCTGAGCTTGGAGACTGCAAGGTCCTGGTACAGGGCACCCAAAACTAGCACTGGGTTGTGTCTCTGCAGATGTGTTAAAGACAGGCTCAGTATGAAGGCAACTGTTCAAAGTTGTTACTTTATGAGGTAGGAATGTCTTCATTTAAGCACTTCAAACTTTCAAAACTTCAGTTCATAGACAAATAATGTACTAATTCCCATACTTCAGCTGTTTCTGTATCATTGCTTGCAGGTTTTGAAATGTGATGCTGATGAGAAAAACAGCTTGAAATACATTGGTAAAGGTATCCAATGTATAAAATGAATTCAGGCTCACACTGAAATTCAGAGGCAAAACTAAGGCTGAATAACACTTGCAAACTACTGCTGTTAAGCATTAGCTCTACTTTTTTAAAGTGGGCAGCATCCAAACACTCTTTATGTGTCCAAGGTCTCCCAGGCTCAGCCTCCCTCTGAGAAACATTCCCTCATTCCTCAGCCTGTCCCTAAGATCCCTCCAGAGGTTTGCAAGGTGGAAGACCTGGCTTACCATTCCTCCCTGGTCTAAAGTCCACCCACTAATTGCCACTTTGATAATTGTGCTGCAGATAAACAATAAAACTATTTTGAGCTGAACCTTGATAAAGCTGTAGCCCAGAGGACCTTTCTATTTTTAGCTGCTATTTTTCAGAAGGGAAGAGATAAGAGCTGGGAAGTGCCACGCTGGTTGCTGGGCCAGGCTGGAACTGTGACACCTCTCTGACTGCTCACAGATCAGACTGCACCATCCCCCTGGCTGCACACAGCTCACTCAGCCCCTGGCCCACTGGCTGATGCCAGGACCTGTGCCATGACTCTCCTGGGCTGATTCCAGCCCCATCCCCTCCCTGCCCTGTTACCAAATCCCACATGGGTGAAATCAATACTCACCCTTCCCTGTGGATTCCTGCCTGCCTTGGTCCTCAGGCGTTGGTGGGGGAAGAGGGGGAGCATGAGGGGCCTGGGGACCTGGTGGGGCACCCTCTGGTGTGAAGATGGACAGGAGAGGCAACTGCTTTTCCTTGATGGAGCTGGAAGCTGGGCCTGGCTTGGGCTTGACAGGTGGAGGTGTTTTCTTCTCCTGTGGCACAGGAGATGGCTGCAAGACAGCAAAACCATTTGAGCCAGTCTTTCCCTGCATTCCTGGGCTCTATCCTGACACTGCTGTTCTAAATCATCCTAGGGCAACAGCCCACCCCTGGAGCAAGATCTGTGTGAACAGCCCACCACTGCCTTTAGATCAACACAAAATCTACAGAGAGATCATCAACCAAACCCAGAGGACCAAGTATCTGAGATCAAAGCCTCAAGTCTGGAAAGGAAAAAAGGACATTAACAAGCCACAGCCTTGGTGCCAAACGTGGAGAACATGAGTTGCTTGCTTCCAGATCAGCCTTAAGCATCTCACAACAGGACTTGCTGCTCCAGAGCCTTTTCTTCAGGACCTCAGATGACTTTACAGACTGGAATCCAGTCTAGGGTGGGCAGCACCATGGTGTGAGCTCACAGCCAACCAGAAATCACTTGGCTGCTCATGCAGCACCAGGGAGATCCCAGCCTGCTGGAAATGGGATGGACAGGCTCTCTCTGCTGAACTCCTGAAGTAACCAGAGAGCAAAGAACTCACTGATGGCTGAGGTGAGGGGTTCATCATTCCCAGCTTGGCCAGAGCCTCATTTTTGGGGTCGTTCTTCTTTATAAATGGCTTGGATACTCTCCTGCAAGGGAACAGGGAACAGCATTATGGGGTTTGAGCACAATGGAGCCACATGGCAGAGCTGGGACAGAGAACCCCCATCTCCCTGCTGCCCACACTCTCACCTGATGGGCTCGATGGGCTGGGGCTCGGGGGCTGGCCTGCTCTGGTACATTTTGATGATGTTCCCGATCTCGCGGCTCGGCGCAGGACGTGACTCAGGGCCTGAAGGCTTCACTACAGGTGGCTCCCTCTTCGGTTTTGGTGTCTCCTTTATTGGCTTTGGCTCAGGAGGTGGCAGAGGGGAAGCAGGAGCTATTGGGGTGACAGCTTTAATCAACAGATTAGCAAAGACACAGGGGAAATCCCTTTATCTCATTTGACCTTCCCTTTCTTTCCCTCTGATGCTGACTGGCAGTGCCCTGATATTCCTCTTTCTTTTCCTGTCAAGATGCAGACTCACAGAAAAGCCAGGTCCTTTCCTCCTCTGCCTAAGTCCTGGCCTGATGTTCCTGGAAAGTTCTTCCTTGTCAACCTGCTTGGGTCTCCACTGCACAACATCTTACCTGGCTCTGGTTTAGGGACAGGCTTCACTTCTTTCCTCTTCTCCAGCTCCTCTTTTTTCCTCTTCTCCAGCTCCTCTCTATTCTCCTCCTCCTCCTCCTCTGGCTGGGGTTTTGCTGGAGGAGTCCAGGTTTTCCTAGGTCTGACTTTCTTCACTCGGATGTGCTGTTCTCCTGCATAGAAAGGGGGACTTGAGCTAGTCAAACCCACACCAAAAACCTGGCACTGGTGGCACAGTTCCCACTCTTGCCTCAGTCAGCAAAAACCTCTTTTCTTGAGTGAGGGAGAATGTGGCAGTCACAAGCCCAGAGATTTCTAGAAAACTGGCCCTACAACAGCTCACAATCTGAACTGTAGCTAGCTGAACAAGAGCCCCAAACTCCTGTACATGCATCACCAGCAGCTCCTGCAGGAATTAGCTGGATTCCAGACAGGGAGACAAGAACACCTGGGCATGCCAGGAAGTCTGCAGAGGAAGGTGTTATGATGAGTGAAATTCCCGAAGTGGTAGATGCTCACCCATCTTCTGGAAGTACTCTCTCTTCTGCTGGAAGGTTTCCCGAGGATAGTCATCATCCTCACTCCTGGAGTACTCTTCTGTGTAGTCATAATCCTGCAGACAGTGCACAACTTATTTGGCACCAGTCAGCAGTACCTCTGCAGTGCCTTTCAGCTCAGGGGTGATTTTGTCTCAAAAAGTTCTGATCTAGAACCTCTCCACATCCAGGAGTGTCCCAACAGTTCAGTTTCTAACACAAGGAACCTCACCCAAGCACAGAGAAGAGGGATTATGTTAGAGGCCCAACACAGCTTGCTGGAAGTTAAAGAACTCAGAGTAATTAATTCTCCTGTGGAAAAATTCAGCTTAACTGGAAATGAATCAGCCAACCCTGCAGCCAAACCTCCACAGAGCAAAAGCCACTAAGGTTTGATTCTTAAAGACTCAGCAAGCAGAGTTTGAAATGTCTCAGTATCATCAATAAGCACAAATCTCTGCACTCCTCTCTGCCACACCACAGCCACACAGAGCAAACACCAAACACGAAATTCAAACCAAAGCCACCATGGCTGTTTGTTTCTCATACCATATCTCTTTGTTACTCATACCATACTGTTTGTTACTCATACTTGTATCTCTTTTGCCTTAGCTGGAGGCTCTGGAGAACTTGATGGTGTTGCAGCAGCCTGGCTGCTGGAAGGCTTCTTGGGTTTTGGGAGGGTGGCAGGGGCTGAGGCTTGTGCTGGGCTTGAGACTCTTGGCCTTGAGTTCTCAAGAGACTTTTGCCGCTTCTGCAGCTCCTGCTGCTGCTGCTGCTGGGAAATGCTCATGGCTTGAAGGGTCATCTGCTGGGCCTGAGGAAGGAATTGCAACGTCCATGAGCTCTAGGCTACGCAAACCCAGCCATCAGTCACAGGCTGGCCTGTTTTTTCATTCTTAATCAACCCCAAAACATCCACATAATGCATGGCAAATTTCCCAGTGTGTGCACAAGGCATGCCCAGGGAGTCTTCTCCCACCTGGCCAAGGACATAGAGCTCCTAACACCCCCCAAAGGCTCAGCTGCCAGCCTGGGTCTGCCATGCACTCACAGGGCTTTGCACAGAAAGCAGAATACTGCAGACCTGCAGCTATAGCAAATCCCAGCTTAAAACCCCATGGGAATTACATGTGAATCTTCTTAGGGCCTGCTCCTGTCCCTGCTCCTGACTCAATGATGGTGCCTCAGTGTCCCCATGGACACAAAGGGGCAAAAAGAGGGTTCCTAGTTTTGCAGTCTTAAATAATCCCCACTTTATAGTGTTCACCCCAACACATGAGCACGGAGTGACACAGAGCAGGCCCAAAGAGGAGGAGAGCTGGGCTCCCCCTCCAAGGCACAAACACCAATGTGTGGCTCTTCCCCAGTTCCTGGGGCTCTCCCACTTACCATGAGCATGGCTTGCTGGTTGATAAAGGCTTGCTGCTGTGCTGCCAGCTGGCTGGGATCTACAGTTGGAACCACAGGCTGGGGCATCACCATGGCTGTGGGAGACAACACACACATCTTCAAAATCCTGCAGCTGAACATTCCCCACAGAGCCTGAGCATCAGCCTGGAGAGTTCACTGAGCTCTTCACCTGGCACTAAAATACACAGGCTCCACTGACCTCCCTTCCATTCCCTCCCCTCTGCAGTTACAGAAACACTGCTATTACCTGGCATAGCTGCAACCCCACCAGCCCCTGGCATCATGGGCATGGCTGCTGGCATCCCCACCATGGAGGGCATGGGCTGGTAAATTGGTGTTTGAGTCATTCCAGACAAGCCTAGAGGCAAAAGACCAAGTGCACAGTGCTTTGGAGAATCCCAAATGGGAATATCCTGAGCAGCCCCAGCAAGCACTTCTGGTGCTCTCCACATGCACCACAGCAGGACACAGCAAAACTCAGGTGGAAATAGGAAACCTAAGAAAAATGTGTGGCCTGCCAGATTTTAAATAGCAGTATCCAGACTCTGTTTCTGCAGCCTAGCTTAGGACAGCACCATTCTTCATGATTAAGCTTATAAATAATTCCTGCCTGTGTATGATTACGGAGGGTTTCTCTTGAGGGCTGGGCAAAGATGTCTGGGGCTGGGACTGTTGCATCCATATTGGTCTCTTTGCAGTGGGTGGCAAGGCTGAATGGACAAGGATCCCTGGCCTGGATGGCATTGTGTGTCATGGGGAGGAGCTGTGGGGAGAAAGGAATTCCTCTATTCTCAGCAGTCAAGTCCCATATGGGGTCACAAACAAACCCCACTGGGTGTGAAGCCAGCAGAGCAAGGGGTGTGGGGGGCAGACTCAGCTGGGAGGAGTCAGCACACAGCACAAATCTACTGAATCATGATGTCCTCACCAGTGAGAATGGCCCTGGGATGCCATGGGAAGATCATCATGTACCTCACTCATCTAAGAAGCCTCTCCAATAGCCAGAAGTAGTCCCTGTCTCAGGAATGACTGAAGTGGACATTCCCCACCCTTCTGAGACTTCTGAGTGTGTTCCTACCCATGCAGATTTGTCAGTGCTGTTAATATATTGGTGTTTGACTCCACCCTGCTGCAAATGCCGGAGTCTTGGTTCCACAGAAATGAGGAAAAGTAAAGAAACCAAACACACAAACCAGAACCTCTTCAGGGTTCAGACTTACTAACCCAAGGAATAGCTACAGACGATGGGAAGTTCTGTAAGGAAGCAATGAGAAAGATTAAAACCACCCTCGATGAAGGCACCAACTGCTCCGTGAAAGCATGGGGTGAATAGAAGGTGAATACATGATTTACAAGTATTTGTCTAGGAAAGAGGTAGCCTGGATCAGAAACAAGCTACCTGCTGCCTTGACGCAAGCCCAGCTCTAAAGACAAATTAAAAGCACAACAAAGCAGTTCCCCTATCTAATACCTTCCTGAAAGCATCTGTCTCACCTGGGAGTGAGGAGTGCAGCCTGTGCTAAAGCCCAGTGCTCTTCATGAACCAGCTGAACATGCAATAATTAGCACTTAAGGGGCTCCCTGACGTGTGCTCACTGAAGGCCCTGTGGTCCCAGGTATTCCCAGCTGTCCCCATGCCTTTACAGACCTGTCGAAGGAAGGATTCCTCTCTGTGTGGGTCCAATCTTCCCACCTCCTTTCATGCGTCTGGTGAGAATCTCCCTGTTTTCCATATCCTGCATCAAAATAAACTCCAAACAGTTATCTGATCTCAGAGGGACAGACTTCCCAGAGGGAAAGACATTCAAAGGCATGTCTGGGCTGAACAGGGGCAGTGAATAAGCAGGAAAAAGCTTGAAGGACTCACAGGGACAGGAGAGCTGCAGAGAGAAGGCAGAAGGGAATATCAGGGGACTTACAGATACTCTGGAGCCCTGATGCAGCACAGGGCTGAAGAGATCATCCACATAATGATCCAAGCCTACAGGGGTTCTCAGGTCGTCTCTAAACCTTGGATCTGGAAGCAGAGACAAGTCTGATGACAAGGCAGGTAAGAAACATTCCCCTGCCTCCAGTCCCTATTAGTCGTGTTTCAGAGTGGAGCTCTACAACAAGAAGAATCACCCGACTCCCCCTCCGCCCTGATGCCCTGGCTGGGGCCCATCTGGCCCTTCCCAGTGTCAGCCACAGCCCTGGGCAAAAGCTCACCTGGATGCAGACCAATAAATTCTGGAGGCAGGCTGGGTGGGGGAAAGGCAGGGGCCTGGATACCTGGAGCAGGAGGGATCCTGTTGAAGAGGAAAATGAGATGAGGACCAGAGCGCTGAAAGATGGGTGGCAGGGCCACAGCTGGTGAGGCAGGAGGAATAGATGGCTCACACGTCCAGGTCAGAGGACTGGAGGATGCTCCTGTCCCTTTCTGGAGTGATGGGGTACTCAGTGGGGGCCCGGGGGGAGCTGCTGAAGTTGCTGGTCTCCTCCATCTCTCCAATGAGGTCCAGCACAAAGTCACAGCCCAGCAGGTCCTGCCATGTATTGCCAGTGAACATGGAGACAGACCACCCTCGAGTCTTGTCACAGCCCCTGGGAGAGAAAAGGTGTCCAGGCAGGCAGGGGAAAGGGAGAGGAAGGAAATCATTACATTCATTTGCTTCTTGCCTTGTCTATCCTGGCTTAAGTCCTT